>QXDM01000193.1:0-58413 GCA_003730235.1 Pythium guiyangense | reverse complement strand
CGTGGGGCATCTTCCGCGTCCACCAGTTTGACAAGATTGAGCAGTTCTGCATCACGGAGCCAGAGCACTCGGCTGCGATGCACGACGAGATGATTGGGCACGCCGAGGCGTTCTACCAGTCGCTCAACTTGCCGTACCGCGTCGTGAACATTGTCTCGGGCGAGCTCAACAACGCTGCGACGAAGAAGTTTGACCTCGAGGCGTGGTTCCCAGCGTACAAGGAGTACCGCGAGCTCGTGTCGGCGTCCAACTGCACGGACTACCAGTCGCGCGCGATGGAGATCCGCTGCGGCATCAAGAAGGAGAACCAGCGCGAGAAGAAGTACGTGCACATGCTCAACTCGACGCTGTGTGCGTCGACACGCACGGTGTGCTGCATCTTGGAGAACTTCCAGGACGCAAACGGCGTCAAGGTCCCAGAGGTCCTCGTGCCGTTCATGGGCGGCGTGACGTACCTCCCGTTCGTGCGCGATGTCAAGGTGAACGCGCAAGCAGTCAAGATGCAGAAGGCTGCGAAGAAGAAGGGCGGCAACTGAGCTCGTGCAGGATCGCACACGCGCTCGTGTAGTAGGACTCTATGCACAGCAGACGCGCACGCGCATGCGCTCGAGCTCGCGACATTAGGCAACGACTCGGGAGCTGCGCGAGCGCTGTCGTTGCGGCAATGCATCTCCTTGTCTTTGATGCTTCGTTGCCAGTGTATGGTTGTCGTCTCGTGCGAGTGTCAAAGACCTGCGGTCTACGCTGTCCCATCAATCGCCGCCTTGTACGGTAGTGCGAGGTGCTTGATGAAGTTGCGCGTCTCGCAGTGCCGGATGCTCTCGTCCATGACGTCGGCGTCGAGGCCGAGGCGCCACGCAATGTCGTAGCGCGACGGGTCGATGTGGAGGTTCTCGAGGTCGTCGACGTACGCGTCTGCGCGCTGCATGTCGGGGAAGAACCCGAGCTCCACGAGCTTTGCGCGGCGACAGTACGTCAGGCGCGCAAGCTCGTGGAGGTCGTACTCGGGATGGTACTGCACGGCCCAGAACTCACCCTGGGTGCGCGTGGCGCAGTGTGTGTGTGTGAGAGAGAGAGAGCACGAGTGAGGTCGCGTCCGATACAGCCGCATGCATCAAGGTAGATGGATAGATGGACAAATGGCTTGTGCTCTCGCCAGTGCCATCGCCTACACACGCACGCTCACACTCTTCCACACTCATACACACATGCACACATGCACGCACGTACGTTCAAGTGGCGCACGGCGACTGCTTGCACGGCCGTGAAGTCGTTGCCTGCGAGGTCGAGGCCACCCGGCGCAATGTGCGTGATCTCGTCGTTGTGGCTCGTGAACGCGTCAAAGACGCTCGGCTTGCCTTCGAACATCGGGTGCGCGCGTCCTTCCGGCGTCAGCGCGATCTTGCGCGCAATGCCCATCTCGCGTCCGCGCGGGTTCTTCGCGCAGTGGCCGCCGGCTGCTGCCACGGCGATCTGCGCCGCCCAGCAGCTCCCGTACTGCGGCAGTCCTGCGTTCATGCGTCCATGCCAGCGAGCAAACGAGTGCGTGTGCATGTGTAAGAGAGTGATGGTTAGAGCGAGTAGTAGTAGGTAGAGCAAGTGAGAGCGCGCTCACTCACTCACTCAGTCGTAAGCACACACGCACACATACGTATACACGCACCGTGCTCAAAGACTTGCTTGGCGAACGCGATCTGCTTGGACACGCGCACGTCGTGCGTCTCGTGGATCGTGAGCGAGCACCCGGTCCACGCCACTGCGTGGTACTGACGCATTGAGCAAGAGAGAGCGAAAGAGAGAGACACATCCATACAAGTACGCAAGCGTGTGGGTGCGTGAAAGGCGAGCATGTGCGTTTCGTGCTACAACCATCAGCGTCACACAAGACACAAGACACAAGATGAATGCACTCACGTTGGACAGGTCTGGCGTCGCAAAGTCGTCGTCAGCTGGATACACAATGTCTGCGACGACGTTCCCACGCGGCGTGCACTTGCGCAGGAGCTCTTGGTAGAGCTTCCCGGCCGTGCTCGCGCCGCCGGCTTCGAGGTCGGCGCGTCCGTCTTTCGAGTAGCCGTCGATCACGAGCACGGACAGCGGCGTTGCAGTCGATCCAGTTGCGAATGTGCGTTGTGTTTGCTGCAGCTGCAGTGGCCGCTGCAGTGGTCGCTGCTGTTGCTGGCGAGCAGTGCGCACAGCGAGCGCCGCAGCGCGTCGAGCAGTCGTCACGAGGAGCATCGAGTGCGTCTTGAGCGCGTGAGCCTTGAGCGCGTGAGCAAGCGCTTGAGCACGAGATCGCGAATGAATGATGAGAAGATGAGCAGCCCTTTAGGATTCGTGCCGAAAGCCTTCTTGAAGTTCTTACAACAATGTACAAATAATCGATAGTGATAAATCACGTACACTTAGTGGAATTGTCGTAATAAACACACTGCTGCAACGCGTTGTTTTATCAATTGTACAATGAAACGCGCAATTTATTTGGTCGGATAGATAGTTGTACAGCGCTCGTTTTCTTGTAGCTTGCAATAGTTGTCCAATTGGTGTATTTGTTAGGGGTTACGCTCTGAAAATGTGTGTTGTGTCAACTTACTCAGCCAACACAAATGTGCAGTGTACTTTCGAAAAATGCAAAGTTCAGTACTACGAATAACAGTTTCTAATTGTTTTTTGGAATAGCGATCGTGATGATAGAATTGAGTTCGTGCAACCTGACTTTCATTACTATCACATTCTCTCAGCGAAACACACCATACTGTATTCAAGTGTAGCATGAATCTTCTCCTTGCTAGAAGCAACTTCAATCAATCGCGACTCCTCATCCTCATGAGTAGAGTGAGTGAATCACTCTGAGCAACGTCAGACTCCTCGAGCTCGTTCGTCGCCCACAGGCAAGGTCGAGTAGCACCACGACTTGCACGAGCTTGTTGCACACGTCATGCGCGCTGCTGCTACTGCACGACACTTCTTGCACCGTCACGAGCACCGCAGTCTTCATGCGTCACGCCAGCTGCTGTCAATGCGCGTGCGACCGCAGTTGCAGTCAATAGGATGTGCGTCTGCTTCGCTCCATACACAGACGTCTGCAGCACCGCGAGACGCGCGTCGGCACATCAAGTACCTCGTGCTCGACGGATATATCCAGTGGGGCCGCGAAGATCTCGAGTCTGGCGGCGCTGTCGCTGCTGGTCAGCTCTACGCCAACATGCTCGTGAACGCCACGCCTGCGCCGTACACTGCGAGCTACGACCTCTTGTTCCCCGCCGACCCAGACTTTGTGGTCCCTGATCTCAGTCAGGTACACACACACACACTGCATCTTATGTATGGTATGTTCGTCTGCTGCATGCGACGAGTGTCGACGACTGACCTTCTGCTGCTTGTTCGCTTGCACTGCTGCATTTGTATGGCAGTACCATGGCGTCGGCTGGTCCGGCTCGTCACTCGCAGTCCACAAGACTGACGACGAGCGCATCGTGCGCATGAGTGCACTCGCGCGCGCGTGCTTTGCGCACGGCGTGCCGCAGTTCGGGAGCTGCTTTGGCGCGCAGCTCGCAGTCGCGGTCTCGGGTGGCGTCGTGCAGAAGAACAAGTTTGGCAAAGAGCTCGGGATCGCGCGCAAGATCCAGCTCACGCCTGCTGGTCGCGCGCATCCGCTCTACGACGGCAAAGCGTCGGTCTTTGGCGGCTTCACGAGCCACAACGACGAAGTCACGCACTTGCGGCCAGGGAGTCTCGTGCTCGCGACGAACGCACACACGTCTGTCCAAGCCGTGACCGTGCGGTTCCTGAATGGCGACTTCCGGGCGCTTGCAGTACCACCCCGAGTACGACTTGCACGAGATCGCGCGGCTGCTCTACTGCCGCCGAAGGTCTCGATCGAGCTCGGCTTCTTCCGCGACATGGCGAGTGCCGACGCGTTCATCGATGACCTCGAAGCGCTCCACGCCGACCACTCGCGCTACGACTTGGCGTGGAAGTACGGGATTGACCACGACGTCTTTGACGACGCGATCCGGACGTGCGAAGTGCGCAACTTTGTCAAGCACCTCGTACTGCCGTACCACACGCAGAGCCTCTTTGTGCGACGGCCACTGATCGAAACGTGATGTGACGGAATGGCAAGAGCGACAAGAGAGGCATGGTGCACTCACACACACAAAGCAGGTCAAATCCAGCGATGCCGTGGTGAACACAGTGTATGCAGCAGGCGTCTACGCTGTTCATCCTTCTGTCTCTCTGTCTGTCTTCAGTCTCTCTCTTGCTCTCTTGCTCGCTCGCTCTCATGCGTCCTTCTTCTCCTTACTGCTCGTGCGCTGACGGCGCTTTCGCAGACACCAGATGAGCGCCAAGACGCTTGCGAGCGCGCACCCGTCACGAGCGCAAAACGCCTTCGCAGCGTCCACAAGCTCGAGGTGGCGGAACATGCTCACGCCGTCGACGCTGCGCGAGAGGTTCGTCGCAACGTTGATGAGCGCAATGAGCTCGTTGCGGTTCAGGCGCGGCATGGTCGAGACGTCATCGCCAAGAGGATCTTGATCGCCGTGCCGAGTCCCATGGTCTGGATCTTGCCCAAAGCCGGCACTTCTCGCACGTCACGCAGTCCATGATGCGGCTCACGTTCTGGAACTTGGCGCGGAACTGCACCTCGAGCTCGCGCTTCTGCTGCGTCGCGTCATGTTACTCGTCGTACGAGAGCTGGCCGCGCTGGACGCGGAAGAGCGCGCGCTCGTCAAAGCCAGAGAGCACCGAGTCGCGCTCGGGCAATGGACACGCACTGCTGCTCGTACTGGTGCTACTGTCGTCGAGCACGAGCTGGCGCAAGATCGCTTCGACGCGCGCGTCATCCGCGTCGTTGCCAGTCGCGTAGTCGTACTGCAGGAGCTCGTGGCGGTACCGCCCGAGCGCGCGCATGACAAGAGGTACGTGAAGTAGAGGTTCTGCAGCCGCGCGCGGTTGCTTCCCGACACGCTCGACAAAGAGCCCGAGGTTCGTGCCCCAGACGTTGCCGTACTTGTACCGGAGCGCAATGTGCGTGTTGATCGACGCCTGCAGACCCGAGATGAGGCGGTAGTACACGCGCTCTTCCAAGCACATGCCGTCGAGGCTCTTCTCCTGACCGAGCGCTGGCATGAAGCAGTTCTCGTCGTAGATCGCGCGCCATATGCGCTCGGCTTGGTAGCCGCTGTAGCCAGTGAACCGCTCCGGGTTCTCGAGCAAGTTGATGTAGACCATGTTCTCGCCCGCCTCGCCCTGGTTGCTCCAGATTTCAGGACTCTGCGCCTCTTGCCAGCCGCGGAACGTCTCGCCAGCGACAGCGTTCGTGCGGTCGACCTTGGATAGTGCGTTCTCTTCGCCAGTTTGCTTTGAGCACGGCTTGCCTGGTTCGTCCGACTGCGTGTCGGTCGGCGGCGATGACGACGACGGCGATGCGCCGCGGCGCGGGTCTTTCGACGTCGCAGCCGAGCGCTGCGCTGCTGTGCGGTCGAGCTGGTACCACGTCGCGGGGATCTCGTGCGACGGACACTCGCATACGGCGCAGTCGATGCTCGCACACATGCCGTCGTCCTGCCAGAACGGACACTCCTTGCCGAGGTCGACTTTGAAGTACCGGAAGAACGTCAGGTGCGAGAGCTCCTGGAGCAGCGGGTGGAAGTGCTCGGACACCGCCTTGTCGACCGTCTCAAAGTCGCAGCCCGAGTCCTGCACGCTGCCGCTGAGCTCGGGCGTGTGGCACACTTGGCACTGCAAGAAGTCGTACATCTCTTTCGGGAACAGCGTGTTGCGCGAGGCTTTCGGTGGCACTGATGCGGATGAGGCGCTCGAGCGCTCAGCGGCATCGACGACGGCGGCAGGCGGTGCGAGCACAGTCGCGAGCGCAAGCGCCGACACCAGTGCGCGTCGCAATGGCAGCATTGCTGTCAAAATGAGTGAGTGGTGTGTTCTTCGTGTGCCGCGTATGCAAAAGTGACGCCGGTGCGCAGGAGATGCTACGAAGCACCAGCTCGACGACGATGACGATGACCACAAGAGGCACGAAGACGAGCGCCACCAAGAGATCACCAAGAGGTCACCAAGAGCAATGGTGTCGTCTCGTCAGACGTGCCAACGAAGCAGATGACCAAACGTTGTTCCTTATTTTTTCACTACTACCTCGAGTCAAACAAAAATACTTGGTGTAATCTGTGACATTTACTCAAGAGATTATGCAAAAGATATTTAATGTAATTAAGTGAAATATATATTGAGGGTAAGGAAACCGAGCTCGATCGAGACCTTGCGGCGGCAGTAGAGCAGCGCGCGATCTCGTGCAAGTCGTACTCGGGGTGGTACTGCAGCGCCCAGAAGTCGCCATTCAGGAACCGCACGGTCACGGCTTGGACAGACGTGTGTGCGTTCGTCGCGAGCACGAGACTCCCTGGCCGCAAGTGCGTGACTTCGTCGTTGTGGCTCGTGAAGCCGCCAAAGACCGACGCTTTGCCGTCGTAGAGCGGATGCGCGCGACCAGCAGGCGTGAGCTGGATCTTGCGCGCGATCCCGAGCTCTTTGCCAAACTTGTTCTTCTGCACGACGCCACCCGAGACCGCGACTGCGAGCTGCGCGCCAAAGCAGCTCCCGAACTGCGGCACGCCGTGCGCAAAGCACGCGCGCGCGAGTGCACTCATGCGCACGATGCGCTCGTCGTCAGTCTTGTGGACTGCGAGTGACGAGCCGGACCAGCCGACGCCATGGTACTGCCATACAAATGCAGCAGTGCAAGCGAACAAGCAGCAGAAGGTCAGTCGTCGACACTCGTCGCATGCAGCAGACGAACATACCATACATAAGATGCAGTGTGTGTGTGTGTACCTGACTGAGATCAGGGACCACAAAGTCTGGGTCGGCGGGGAACAAGAGGTCGTAGCTCGCAGTGTACGGCGCAGGCGTGGCGTTCACGAGCATGTTGGCGTAGAGCTGACCAGCAGCGACAGCGCCGCCAGACTCGAGATCTTCGCGGCCCCACTGGATATATCCGTCGAGCACGAGGTACTTGATGTGCCGACGCGCGTCTCGCGGTGCTGCAGACGTCTGTGTATGGAGCGAAGCAGACGCACATCCTATTGACTGCAACTGCGGTCGCACGCGCATTGACAGCAGCTGGCGTGACGCATGAAGACTGCGGTGCTCGTGACGGTGCAAGAAGTGTCGTGCAGTAGCAGCAGCGCGCATGACGTGTGCAACAAGCTCGTGCAAGTCGTGGTGCTACTCGACCTTGCCTGTGGGCGACGAACGAGCTCGAGGAGTCTGACGTTGCTCAGAGTGATTCACTCACTCTACTCATGAGGATGAGGAGTCGCGATTGATTGAAGTTGCTTCTAGCAAGGAGAAGATTCATGCTACACTTGAATACAGTATGGTGTGTTTCGCTGAGAGAATGTGATAGTAATGAAAGTCAGGTTGCACGAACTCAATTCTATCATCACGATCGCTATTCCAAATAAACAATTAGAAACTGTTATTCGTAGTACTGAACTTTGCATTTTTCGAAAGTACACTGCACATTTGTGTTGGCTGAGTAAGTTGACACAACACACATTTTCAGAGCGTAACCCCTAACAAATACACCAATTGGACAACTATTGCAAGCTACAAGAAAACGAGCGCTGTACAACTATCTATCCGACCAAATAAATTGCGCGTTTCATTGTACAATTGATAAAACAACGCGTTGCAGCAGTGTGTTTATTACGACAATTCCACTAAGTGTACGTGATTTATCACTATCGATTATTTGTACATTGTTGTAAGAACTTCAAGAAGGCTTTCGGCACGAATCCTAAAGGGCTGCTCATCTTCTCATCATTCATTCGCGATCTCGTGCTCAAGCGCTTGCTCACGCGCTCAAGGCTCACGCGCTCAAGACGCACTCGATGCTCCTCGTGACGACTGCTCGACGCGCTGCGGCGCTCGCTGTGCGCACTGCTCGCCAGCAACAGCAGCGACCACTGCAGCGGCCACTGCAGCTGCAGCAAACACAACGCACATTCGCAACTGGATCGACTGCAACGCCGCTGTCCGTGCTCGTGATCGACGGCTACTCGAAGACGGACGCGCCGACCTCGAAGCCGGCGGCGCGAGCACGGCCGGGAAGCTCTACCAAGAGCTCCTGCGCAAGTGCACGCCGCGTGGGAACGTCGTCGCAGACATTGTGTATCCAGCTGACGACGACTTTGCGACGCCAGACCTGTCCAACGTGAGTGCATTCATCTTGTGTCTTGTGTCTTGTGTGACGCTGATGGTTGTAGCACGAAACGCACATGCTCGCCTTTCACGCACCCACACGCTTGCGTACTTGTATGGATGTGTCTCTCTCTTTCGCTCTCTCTTGCTCAATGCGTCAGTACCACGCAGTGGCGTGGACCGGGTGCTCGCTCACGATCCACGAGACGCACGACGTGCGCGTGTCCAAGCAGATCGCGTTCGCCAAGCAAGTCTTTGAGCACGGTGCGTGTATACGTATGTGTGCGTGTGTGCTTACGACTGAGTGAGTGAGTGAGCGCGCTCTCACTTGCTCTACCTACTACTACTACTCGCTCTAACCATCACTCTCTTACACATGCACACGCACTCGTTTGCTCGCTGGCATGGACGCATGAACGCAGGACTGCCGCAGTACGGGAGCTGCTGGGCGGCGCAGATCGCCGTGGCAGCAGCCGGCGGCCACTGCGCGAAGAACCCGCGCGGACGCGAGATGGGCATTGCGCGCAAGATCGCGCTGACGCCGGAAGGACGCGCGCACCCGATGTTCGAAGGCAAGCCGAGCGTCTTTGACGCGTTCACGAGCCACAACGACGAGATCACGCACATTGCGCCGGGTGGCCTCGACCTCGCAGGCAACGACTTCACGGCCGTGCAAGCAGTCGCCGTGCGCCACTTGAACGTACGTGCGTGCATGTGTGCATGTGTGTATGAGTGTGGAAGAGTGTGAGCGTGCGTGTGTAGGCGATGGCACTGGCGAGAGCACAAGCCATTTGTCCATCTATCCATCTACCTTGATGCATGCGGCTGTATCGGACGCGACCTCACTCGTGCTCTCTCTCTCTCACACACACACACTGCGCCACGCGCACCCAGGGTGAGTTCTGGGCCGTGCAGTACCATCCCGA
Source organism: Pythium guiyangense (assembly GCA_003730235.1). NCBI lineage: Eukaryota > Oomycota > Peronosporomycetes > Pythiales > Pythiaceae > Pythium > Pythium guiyangense. The sequence goes on along the minus strand of QXDM01000193.1, from coordinate 49,267 downwards.
GTACGACCTCCACGAGCTTGCGCGCCTGACGTACTGTCGCCGCGCAAAGCTCGTGGAGCTCGGGTTCTTCCCCGACATGCAGCGCGCAGACGCGTACGTCGACGACCTCGAGAACCTCCACATCGACCCGTCGCGCTACGACATTGCGTGGCGCCTCGGCCTCGACGCCGACGTCATGGACGAGAGCATCCGGCACTGCGAGACGCGCAACTTCATCAAGCACCTCGCACTACCGTACAAGGCGGCGATTGATGGGACAGCGTAGACCGCAGGTCTTCGTCACGATCCGAGTCAAGTGATTGCCTTCTGGAGACGCCGACAAGCAAATGAAGCAGCGCAATCGACAGTCAAGCTGTGTTGTTGCATTACACTTCGTATGCAATTTGCGAGGCACCAAATGCTCAAAGCGACCCTGAGCTCTGTCTACGAGACACATAGCGCATTACACTTCGCTTGGGCCGCTGAACGGATCGACGTGCGCCTCGCTCGTGACGTACGCAGACGTGATGCCGCCGTCGACGACAAACGACGTGCCCGTGACGTACGACGCGTCGTCGCTCGCGAGGAAGAGCGCGGCCTTTGCCATCTCAGCGGCTTCGCCAAAGCGGCCCATTGGCACGTGCACGAGCCGGCGCTGCTTCTTCGCGTCCGTGTCGAGGAACTTCTGCAGGAGCTCCGTGTTGAGCGGACCAGGACAGAGCGCGTTCACGCGGATGTTCTCGCGCGCGTGGATCACTGCGAGCTCGCGCGTCATCGCAATCACGGCGCCTTTGCTCGACGTGTACGCGAGCTGCGGCGTCGCAGCACCGAGGATCCCGACGAACGACGCCGTGTTGATGATCGAGCCGCCGCCAGCGCGCCGGAGCGCTGGGAGCGCGTACTTGCAGCCAAAGAACACGCCTTTCACGTTGATGTCCATCGTGAGGTCCCACACGTCCTCGTCCGTGCTAATCGCGTCGTCGTCGCTGCTGTGCATGATGCCGGCGTTGTTGAACAGGATCGTGAGCTTCCCAAACTCCTTCTCGGCCACGTCGACCATGTGCGCGACCTGCTCTTTCTTCGACACGTCGACTTTGAGCGCGCGCGCCACGACGCCGTTGCTCGTGTTGCCGCCGAGCTTGCGGATCTCGTCGTGCACGAGCTGCACGGTCTCGGCAGCTGCAGCTTCGTTCACGTCGGCGCACACGACGCGCGCGCCTTGCTTTGCAAAGAGGATCGCCGACTTGCGGCCAATGCCGCCGGCAGCGCCAGTGATCACAGCGACTTGGCCAGCGAGTCGACTCCCGAGCGCGCTCATCGTGCGTGTGTGCAGTTCAAAGAGGAGAAAGAGAAAACAATCGAGGAGGGAGACCGAGAGAGGCGCGAACGTCGGGCGTGCGTGTGTCGAAGGCGGCGCAATAGGGAATGCGAGTGACGCAGGAGGCGATCTCTCAAGAGAGAGCCTCAAGCATACAAACGTCAAGTGAAACATACAAACCCCAAGTGTAATTGAGGAGCTTTTCAGGATCCAAATCTTTGCTTCAACACTAGTAGCGAAACTGCATATGCAATGTATCGATAGATGTGGACCACATGTCCTTATAAATTGCATATGCAATGACACGTTTATCCATCAGCTGTATACTAACTTCAGAGCTTGAAGTTTGAACTCGCACTGACTTGGTGTTTGTATGCTTGTGAATGCGTGACAAAATAACTCGTTCGTTGACAAGTGAATGCACACCGCCCTCGGTTTTCGCTCACTCACAGTCACAATACGACATACAAAGCCCAAGTCACCGATCGATGCCTGTCAAAATGCCCATCTGGCAACGATCGAGCATCGTGACCGACGGACCTGCTGGACGACAACGAGCTGGCTGTTGTTGGTGCTCTTGCTCTTCGGCTCTTGCTGGCAGAGGACACTCACCCACTCACGACGCACACGTCGCTGCTACTGCTGCTGCATCTGCATCAGTCGTTGTCGTCTGCGCAGTGCCATTCCGGAACTTGCTGTCTGCTGCACATCGGTCGAGCTCCACATCTACATCTTCACACAAGCATGAGTGCTGCATCTGTCGAGTCGTGCGACGTCCCGGTCGTGTCGTACGAAGACCTCGTGAACAAAGCGGACCTCTCGCGCGCGATCGAAGAGGCGTTCGGCTACGACGGCATGGGCATCATCGCGGTCAGTGGCGTGCCGGGACTCAACCCGAAGCGCGAGACGCTCCTGCCACTTGCGTTCAAGTACGCCGACCGCTTCTGTTCTGCTGCCGCCTGTTGCTTGTGGCCGACCGCATCTGTGCTGCTCGCATGCGACTGACCTTTGCATCTTCGTCATGCGCCACGAACAGGTTCGCAAACATGCCGGACGCGGTGAAAGACCGCTGCACGCTCGAGAAGGCGTACTACAGCTTTGGCTGGAGCCACGGCAAGGAGAACCTCCAGGGCAAGCCTGACTACTCCAAGGGCTCGTACTACAACAACCCCGAGTCGAATGACCCAACGAGCGGCGACGCGGAGCTCATTGAGAAGTTCCCGTCGTTCTTCCACCCGAACATTTGGCCGCGTGAAGGTGCATGCGTCCTCTAGTTGCTCAGTGCTAACGCGCATCTGCTCTCTGCTGCGACTGCGATGCACGAGACACTCACTCGCATGACTTGCTGCGCTTGACACAGAGCTCCCGTCACTTGAGCACGCGTTCATGGAGCTCGGACAGCTCATTGTCGACACGGGCATCCTCGTGGCGCACCAGTGCGACAAGTTTGTCGAAGCCAAGAGCCCTGAGTACGAGAGCGGAAAGCTCCACCGCATCATCAGCACGGTCAAGTGCTCGAAAGCGCGGCTGCTGCACTACTACGCGCTCTCGGAGGACGCGATTGCGCAGCAGCAGCAAGCCGCGACGCTCGAGGACTCGTTCTCGTGGTGTGGCTGGCACAACGACCACGGCGCGCTCACGGGTCTCGTGCAAGCGATCTTCACCGACATGGACGGCAACGTCGTGCCGAACCCGGACCCAGCAGCCGGGCTCTACGTGAAGACGCGCAAGGGCGAGATCATCAAGGCGAACATCCCGTCCGGTCACCTCGTGTTCCAGATCGGCGAGACGGCGCAGATCCTCTCGGGCGGCGTGCTCCAAGCGACGCCGCACGCAGTGCGCGGGCCGCAGGTCCCAGGTGTGAACCGCGAGACGCTCGCAGTGTTCATGCAGCCGCGTCCGCACGAGCGCATGGCGATTCCGAGCGGCGACCCGGAGGTCGCAGGCAAGACCGAGAACTTGCCCAAGGGCGTGCCGCCACTGCTCTCGCGCTGGCGCAACGACATGAACTACGACGAGTTCACGCAAGCGACGTTCAAAGCCTACTACTAACGCCTGCAAGAGAGAGAGAGTGCGCGCTATGTAACAACGATGGATCTCCTGTATGTCTTGTGTCGTGTCGTGTGTGGCTGAGTACAGCGCGCTCGTGAGGGCTCAGTCGGTCGCTGCCGTGTCTGCTTGACTGCTGCTGCTGCTGCTGCTTGGGAGGACGTAGCGCATGACAAGACACGCGCGCGGCTCCAAGTGCCGGTAGTAGTTCTCCAAGCGCGCGTGCTCGTGGAAGCCCATGCGCGAGTAGAACGCAATGCCGTCGGCGTTGCCTACGTGCACGTGCAGCTGCACGCTCTCGATCGGTTCCGACGTGACCGTGGCTTGATGCACGAGCTGCTCGATGAGCTGTCGCGCAATGCCCTGACGCCGATAGCGCGATGCGACTGCTAGCGTGCGCACGTGCACAGCTCGGTTGAGCACTTCGTACTCGGCGACGAGCGCGCCAACGACCTCTAGCGACGCCACACTATCGTTGCTACTGCTGCTTGTAGCGTCGTCAGTACATGACGACGATGCAGTCGCAGACGCGTCACGCGCGTGCACAAGCGTCGCGGCCCACGACAGTCGCTTGTCGTCTCGCACAGCGCGTTTGTAGCAAAACTCGGGGCACTGCACCGGTAACACACCAAGGTTGAGCTTCTTCACTTCGCGCACGAGCGCTGGTGCGTCTGTGAGGCACTCCAGCTCCACGCGAACGCCAGCAGAGCGCTGCTCGTCCACGTCGCACGTGCTCTTGTCCGCAGTCTCGACGCTGTCATTTTTGACAAAAGCGCGCGCTTTCACACCTGCACTCGTGCGATCATCGTCGTCGTCGCGATGGCGCTTCATGGTCGTGGCCGCGCAGTGCTCTGCTTCCCGCGCGTCGACAGCGACGACTGCAGCTGGTTCCAGGGCTACGTCTTCCTCGCAGACGCGCGCAGCAACGAGCAGCTCGGGATCGTCGCAGAAGAGATTCCAGTCGACGACTGGTGCGAATGACAGACACAACGAGAATGACAGCGTGGCACTCCCGTCGTCTTCGTGACTGCTGCTGCAGCGCAGATCTGGACGACAGCGAGTGTCAGCGCACTCACACTTGCTGCTCGCGTGCATGCATGTGCATTAGTGTGCGGTGTCCAGATGGCGGCTACCGAGAGTTCCGCCTCACGCTCATGCGCTTTGACGTACGTCACATGATCACAGTCGCTGCGCTTCCTCATCCACTCGCTCGCACATGCACTCACGAGCGAATGCTTGCCTTGTTTGTGTGTGTGACGACAACTGCGCACTGTTCACAGCGCAACCAAGAAGCTGAGCTCGTAGTCGCCAAGACCGGCGGCGATCTCTGTCGCCTCCTCTGCGACGAGCTCCAGTTCGACGCAACGATGCTTCTGGTACATTCACATCCACACTTGCGTCGTCTTGCACTCACAGGCTCACTCACATCATCACGACGCCATCGTCATGGCCAGAGCGACGCGCAGGCCGTCGACGCGATCCGCACGTACTTCCCAGCGCTCGTCGCGCGCGCAGACGGCGATGAGGTGCGTCTGCTCTCTCGCATTCTCTCTCTCTCTCATGCTCTACTCAGTCCACTCACGCAGCCGCTCGCAGGCGCTACTGGCCGAGTGCCTCGTGTGCTTTGGCGACATTGAGCTCTCCGACGTCGCGTTCGAGGCCAAGACACCAGCAACATGAGGACACACAGCGATTCATCGATCCATCGATCCATCTTCTCTACTGTCTGAGAGTGCGTCGTGCACTGGCCAAGAGCATCTGATCGTCAGCGCTCGAGGATGTCGTCGATCTCTTGCGCGCCTGCGACGCTCGAGCACATGAGGCGGAACGAGAGCGCGAGGCGCACGTGGAGCACGCCCTTGGGCACTTCGTCCAGCGGCACCCAACAGTCGATCGGGTGGCCAGACGTGAGCTCATTCAGCGCCACCTACTCTCCAACACACACAAGACCCATGGTGATCATCCGTCAGTCAGTCACTCGCTCATCATACGACTGCTTGACATCACACACACGCATGGACGCACCTTGCCCTTGCCCATGAAGTCGTGCGGCAGCAGCGTGCTCTTGTGGTACACTGAGCAGTTGAGCACAATGGGCGGCCCTGTGTACATCGCCTGGAAGAGCGACTCGAGTCCGTGCGCCGCGCGCGTGGCTTCGTCGCTCGCGTCCACTTGCCACGCGTTCTCGATCGGACCGTGCGGACCTGCGCCGCTGCGCACGTGCACGTGGTGCGTCGGGAGCGCAAAGCGGAACGAGAACTCGTCTTCGCGCGTGCCCCAGCGCGGGTTCACGCCACCGTCACCGACGCGACTGCGGTGCGCATCGATGCTCCACGAGTCGGCCGTTGCGCCGTGTCGACTGTCGGACGCGAGCTCGAGGAACACGTACGGGTCGCTCTACAGACGCGAGCGATCGTAGCCACAGGCACAGGACAACGTGAGCTGCTGTTGAGCTGTACGAGTCAGAGCAAGAGCGTCACGAGCACGCGTACCGTGTGGAGGATCCAGCCGCACGGGATCAAGTCACGGCCTTCGATCAGCGAGACCTAGCGTCAGCAGCAGCCAAAGCACGTCATGAAGCGACAGCGTCAGTCACGCGGCGACTCGCTCGACCAGCGCATGGAGAGGAACGGTGGACAAGCAAGCGGACGTACGGTCAAGTAGCCGACAAAGCGGTGCGGCAAGCCAACTTCGCGGAACATGGCGTTGCGCTGTGCGCGCGCGTGGATCTCGACGAGGTACGGCACCTTTGCGTCGTCTGCGTCTGGATCGCCACATGAGCTGCTGCACGTACCGGTGGCGCTGCTGCTACTGCTGCTGCAGCAGTCGGTGCTGCTGCTCCGCGGCGCGTAGCCACCGTCAAGCTGATACTGTGTGATGGACGTGACGAGCCAGCCTTCGCCGCACGTGGCTTTCCACATCTCGACGAGCTCTGCGTCGCGAAACACCGTCGCAATGACGTCGTCGCACGTCTCGGTGCAGATCGGACTCAGTCGGTCCCACCCGAGCTCGACGTGCCGCGGCGCGTGCATCTTGTGCATGTACCGCAGCGCGTTCTCGACCGCTTCGACCTCCCACGGACTCACAAACATCATCGCTTCGTTCAGGAGCTTCTCCGAGACGCGCGTAGAGCCATTCGCGCTCCCGTCTGGACTCGTAGACGCTGGTGGTGGTGGTGGTGATGGCGACGCAGTGTCGACTGCTGTCAAAGCGCTTGGACTCGACGTCTCTGCGCCAGTGACGCTGCCGTTCGGCGAGCTGCTGCGGTCGCTGTCGCTCTCAACTCGACTCGAGAGCAGCGGGTGGTGCGCTTGCCCTGCCTGTTGGATGAGCAGCCGGAGCTTCCGCGCCTTGCAGCAGCGCTTGAGGAACGCGTGACAGGCGTCGGCAGTGGCAAAGATCCCAGACGTCGCGAACCAGTCGAACGCGTCCTGGACGAGGAAGCACTGGACGTGAACACGCGGGTCGACGCGGAAGCGCCGGAGCCGCGTCGCGACACCAAAGCGCGCGTGCTGCATCAGCAGCAGCACGTAGTCATCGCTCGTGGCGACCAAGTGCGCATGCATCGCAGCAGTCATGCCAATTGCGCGGAGGAACGAGTGGAGGTCGCAGCGCTCGTGCGCGTGGTGGAGGTGGCGCAAGTGCTGACGCACGTGCAAGTGCGGCAAGTGGAAGCGGTGGTGACGGTGGTGGTGGTGGTGACGACGGTGCTCGCCATCTCTGCCTGGCGACTCGGAGTCGTCGCTCGGCTCGTCAATCGCCGCGAGCGCGCGGTGCTCCAGTGCGTAATCAGCGTCGCGGTCTTTGATGACGCGGTCGTGGTGCACCGCAGCGCGCTTCTGGAGCTCCGTGAGCTTAAGCACGGAGCTATCGAGGCCGTAGAGACCGCAGAGACACGTGACGTGCTTGACCGAGTAGTCAAACTCGCAGCGCAAGTGCGACTCCATGAGCGAGTACCAGCGCTTGATGCCGTCGAGCGGCGCAGCTTCGAGGAACTTCCACATCTTGCGCGGGGTGAAGAGCGAGCTCGAGATGTCGCACTGCTCATCGGCAGTTGCGTCACCACCGTGGACGCTCTCGTCGGCGCTGGTGTGGAAGTCGCTCAGGAAGACTTGGCACCGCGCGTAGTGCGTGCGGAGGATCGAGACCATGAGGATGAGCGTGTACATCTTCCGGAGCTTGCGCCAGTGCGTCGCGAGCTTCTCGCGCGTCGTCATCGCCGCAGTTGTCGAGACTGCTGACGGCGCAGCGCTACGGCTGCCGCTCAAGTACGCGGCAACGGTCTCGAGGAACGTGTAGCCAAACGTCCCAGCAAAGTTCCACGTCTTGGCATCGCTCGCGTCGCGTGACGGCGCTTGGGTCTGGAGCTGCCGCACCATGCGCACGCTCTGCTCAAACGAGAACATGCTGAGCTCGGCAAAGTACTCGTCGTCGCTCAGTCCGACGCGCTCTCGCGTTGTCACGACTGCCGCAGATCGATTCACAAGCGCCACAAGCAGTGAGAGCGCCGTACCACTCGCGAGTAGCAGAGGCAAACAACCAAGCACGACACGTACAGAATGGCGCGAGGATCGCTTCGTGGATGATGCGCGAGTCGTGGCGGCACCAGCTGAGGAAGATGCAACCGGTGCGCACGGCGACAGCGACTTGCGCGACGACTTTGTTTGGGAGCTGGAGCTGCCCTTGCGCGTCGAGGTTCAGGAGGTAGCAGAGCTGGATCGTCAGACCCTCCCAGTCGCGGTAGATGTCGTCCGTGATCGTACACGACGCGAACGTCGAGCACGAGTGGAGCATCGAGAGCGAGACGTACTGGATCCACTTGCACAGCGTCGCGGCGCGGCCGAGCTCGGACAAGAGGAAGCACACTTCGACAATGTGCAAGTACGCATGCGGCTGGAGCACGCCGAGCGCCGCCTCGACGACATAGTCGCGGTCGACTTGGAACTGTTGGCAGAGCGGCGCGCAGAGCTCTTCGAGGAACTCTTTGTGCGGCTCGGCGCGAAAGTGCTCGACTGTCGGGTCAAAGTGGCGGAAGCACAGGTCGAGCTCGGCGCGGAAGTGGCTGATCATCTCGCGCGCGACGCGTATGCCGACCATCTTGCCCACGAACGCAGACGACGACCAGCGCCGGCACTCAATGTCCGCGATCTGGGCTTTGAGCCACGGCGCCGGCGGCGTCGGTCGTGCCGGCTCCTGCAAGAGATTGAGCAAGTTGGTCGTGCTCGCGCGAAGGAACGGTGCATGGCCGCCACTGGAGCTACTGAGGCTCGCAGCCGCCAAGTCGAGCTGGTGCATGTCGCTCATGCGCCGCGGCGATGCGCTCCACGGCGACCGATCAAACGGCGGAACCTTGATGTCGAGTCGCGTGAGGTGCCGCATCGACGCGCGCACGCGCGGTGGCGAGACACTTGCAACTGCATCCGTGACGCTGCTCGTCTCGGCTGCGCGGAGCTCAAAGCGCGCGTGGACGTTCACGAGGTGGCGCGCTTGGAGCATCTCGACGAGCGCCGTGTCGCTCAAGCCATTGCGCTTGCACGCGTACGCAGCGAACGAGAACGCGTGCTCAATGTCCGCAGTCGTCGCGAGCTTGCGACGCGCAGATGGCGAGCCCGAGCCATCGATAGCGCGGCGGTGGATCTTCTTTCTCGCCCAGAGCAGCAGCGCCGAGTTGGCGCTCGAGTGGAGGTACTGAAAGTAGATCGGGATCGACGTCAAGTTGACGTAGAAGTGCACGACGGCTTTGCATCGGACGTTCGCGTCGCTCGCGTGGCGCTCGAGCGGGTGATACGCGCATGCGTGTGGCTCTGGTATTGCGTCGACTGCCTGGGAGAGCGGCAAGAGCACCGTCGAGGCCTGCTCAAAGTCCTCGAGCCACCAGAGCGCGCAGCTCTCCATCCACCGGTCGTTCTTTGCGCGGAAGAACGGAACGATGTCGTGCTCGAGGAGCTGCCGCGTGACCGCGTCTGCGCTCGTGACGTCGTGCTGGAGCGACGTTGAGCTAATGAAGTCTTGCTGGAAGCTCTCGTTCGTGCGGTACTCGACGAGACGCGCGACGACGAGCGCGAGACTTGGGTCGCTCTGGCGCACAGCGAGCACGCGCAGCGCTTCTTGTAAGCGTGGCGGCTCGCAGAGAAGGAAGAACGCCGCGGCGGTCTCGTACTGCTTCTTGCTCAAGAGCGAGTACGCGTTCTTGACTGCTGCGTTGCACCAGCGCTCTTGCGCAAAGTCGTGGTCGAGGAACAGCGCGAGCTTCTATGAGACGCAAGAGAGAGCGCGTCAGTGCATGGAGCGACAAGAGACAGCGACAGCAGAGGCACGAGACGGACAGACCTTGTCTTGATCGGCTTTCGAGATCTTGGCGAGAGCGCTAAGGACGTTCTTCTTCCCGAGCGCGACGTAGAGCAAGCAGACGTCCATGGCCTCGCGTGTGCGAGCAAACGTGCTCTTTGCGAGTCTGAAGCACGAGTGGCGTCAGTCAAGAGACACAGAGAGACGTTAGGAAACCATAGAGGCAGATCACAGGACATGCGTAAGCTAGGACGCACCGCTCGATGATGCCGCGCAAGTCCTTGGTGTTCTTGACCCAGAGCCCGAGCCACATTGGCCGCAAGTCGGACCACGCGGCCTGCGGTGACACGCACGTGTCGAGGAGGAACTGCTGCGCGTCCGAGTGGAGCGCCCAGAGGATCCCAGACGACGGCGACTCGTCCAGACTCGCTTGGACCCACTGCGCATGGTCGTCGACATCATCGTGGTGCTCGCTCGATGTCGACGTCTCGGACGCGCCATTGCCAGCACTCGCATCGCCATGGCGCGTACGAGTGGCGTCTGCCTTCGCCATGTCGTCCACGAGCACGCCCTTGAGCGACTTGGCGAATGTGTGCGACGAGAAGAACCGCTTCGCGCCAAGGTCTGCGGCCGACGCGTCCATCTCGAACCCGAGCGACTGGATCGTCTCGACGTAGTGCAGGATCGCGCGAAACTCGACAAAGTGCTCGTCGTCAAACGCCGCAAAGAGGAGCGACCCTGTCTCGTAGTACGGCGACGACTGTCTGCGTGAGCGCACGGCATCGAGTGCGTCTGTGATCACAGCAGCTTCCGTCTTGTCGAGGCGTCCAGCACTCGTGCTCTCGGCTCTCGACGGCGGTCGGTAGAACAAGTCGTCGCTGCTTGAGAGCCCCGAGAGCCCTGAGAGTCCAGACGACGACGCGAACGTCGTCGGTTCGCCAAAGAGGTGCTCGGCTTTGCTCATCTCGTGCGTCTGGACCGCCGTCGAGTACCGCCCGACCGAGTCGCGTCGCCCAGTTGAGCCTGCGCTGCCGTTCGCATGGCGCGTCGTCGAGTACGAGAGCACGCCGCTCCGGACGCTCACTTGCGCTGACACCTTGTCGTCAATCACCTTTGCCAAGAGCTTGAGCATCTCGACGGCGTCTTTGAACGCGCGCGAGAACTCGTACACCGGCTGGTCGCCTGCGAGCTGCGTGTCCTTGACGCCGACGCGCGCGTGCATGCCAAAGAGCGTCGTGAGGAGCACATACGGATGCCACACGGGGAGCTTCTGCGGCGACTCGGCAGCTTTCCAGTCCATCGAGTACTGCAGCAACGTCCCAGGCTCGTCCCACTTGCCTAGGACGTTTGGCATCTCGTTCGACACGACCGAGTGCGCAATTGCGTCCACTGATCGAGCGCTCGCAGTCGCGGCTTTGAGGAAGCCACCGCCAATGAGCAGCGCCGATGAGTCGCGCGTGCAGTCGAAGATCGCGTACGGCGTCACGATGTCGTCGCCGATCTGGAGCCACCGGTGAGCTGTCATGTCGTACTGGTACAGCACGATGCTCGCGACGTAGTGCACTGCGAGGACGTCGACGTTGAACTCGACGTGCGCGTTGCACCAGCAAAAGCCGAGGATGCGGCCGCGACCAGCAGATGCGATCGACTCTTCGAGGCGCATGATCCCCAGTCCAGACTCGGCTTCGTAGATGTGCAGCGTCTCGGGCTGACGGACGTCCAGGACTGCGATGCGGTTCGGATCGTCCACCTCAATGTGGTGCGTTCCACGAGGTACACTCGACTGCGGCGCTGCTGAGGACCCCGCACTCTGGCTGATGCTGTGATCGACGTACCCGCGGCGGTAGAACGTGTCGGCAGTCACGTCGACTGCCTCAGCAGACGCCTCTGTTGCTGCTGGAGCGTCTGCGCCGCACGTGCTCATGAGCGTAAAGCTCAGCGCGTCGCCTGCGAGCTGGCAGCGCCAGTGGTGGATCGATCCAGCAGCGTCGCCGACAAACAGGAGCGAGTTGAGACCTGCAGGCGCTGAGTCGTCTTGCCGCTTGCTCGAGAACGCGCGCTGGCGGTAGTCGCGCTCACCAGCGATCGAAGTTATGTCGTGCTGCAGTGCAATCGCACTGTGCTCGATGCGCAGCGACGTGAGCTCGTACGCTTTGGACGACGGTGTCTGGACGCCTCTCCACGCCTGGAGCGTCCCTGGCAGCGTCGCGACACCAAAGAGCAGCACTGTGTTCGCAGCGTACTCGCCGTCGTCTGCGTACACGGGGCAGACGCAGAGCAGCGCGAGGCTCGGCGCCACTTGCGCGCGCAGGAGCTGACGCCATCCGCCGTACATCGACACGTCAGCGGCTGGTACAACGCGCGCATGCTCGTGGTCAGTGCCATTGCCGCTCAGCGACGACACAAAGCTGTTGTGGAGATCGATCGAGTGCGCCTCGGCTTCGTCGTCCGTCGACGTGACAGTCGGCGACGTCGCACCAGTCGCACTCTGAGCCTTTGCTGTGCGTGCATGCGGTCGCGCCGACTTGACGCGGAAGCGCGCGACGAGGACCTCGTCTGCTGGGATCGTATCGAGCAGCGCGTGGACCGTCGCAGGGGATTTGCCAACGAGGCTGTGGTGGTTCACGCCCACAAGCTCGTCGCCGAGCGAGACGTGGTCAACGGCGCTGCGCTTTGAGTGGAGCTGCGTCACGATGAGCTTCGAGCCCTGCTTCTCAAACGCAAAGCCCACGCCCGTGTCTGCGCTCTTGTGGAACACGACCTCGTACTCGGCGCCAGACTCACCGGTGCTGTAGTCAAAGAACGTCCACGGCGCAACGCTCGCAACACGACCAAAGTGGCGCCGGCTGCTTGGACTCCGTCGCGCTTTGGGCGATGAGACGACGCCCGGCGCGTTCGCAGTGCGGCCGTAGACTTCGATCGTCCCAGACGCGAACGCCACGAGCAGCAGCGGCGTGGCGTCAAAGTGGAGCGTCGGGACCCACTGGACCGACAGCACAGGGCCGCACTCACGCGCGCACTGGAGCACACCGGACGGAATCAAGCGCGACTCGGCAGAGAACGCAGAGAACGAGATCCAGAAGATCAGGACCTCGTACGCGGCGTGTGCGTTGCCATCGTCGTCCGTTGTCTCGTTCACGCCGACGCTCGCGATCAGCGGCAGCGACGGATGCGCAGCAAGCGCTGCGATCGCACCGACGTGGCTACGGTACCAGCTCTTGCGCTTCACGTGCGGCCGCAGCGACGTGTGTGCGACGGCGACGTTGTACGACAAAAGGATGCTGTCGGCGCGCTGGAGGATCACGTCGAGCGCAGACGGCGCGTCAAAGTTGTCTTGCGAGAAGTACGCCATGATGCAGATCTCGCTCAGCGGCTCGACGTCGCGCAGTCGCGTCGCACTCGCTGCTGCGGATGTCGCGAGCGCGTGGTGTCGGTCGTGTTCGTCCGCAGCGTTCACTTGGATGCACACGCCAGTCTCTTCGATCGTTGGTGTCGCAGTCGGGACGCCAATGAGGCGCCAGAGGTGCAGCACGCCGTGCTGGTCGACGCCCGAGATCCAGTCGACTTGGCGCCGGTGCTGCTCCTTTGCGCTCCCAAACTTCTCTTCGCTGATGTTGCGGTTCTTTGAGAGGACCCACCGGAAGTTGTCGATCGCCTCGTGCGGTTGGTACACGAGCACGACTGCAAAGACTGGGATGCCGTCGCGCACGGAGCTGTGGAGACTGCCGCTGCTGCTATCGGCGTCGCGCTCGGTCCAGATCCGAATCACGCGGCAGATTGAGCACGTGAGCAGCACGCGCGGCGGCTCGAACCACTGCGCTCTGTGGTACCCATCGAGCTCGCGCGCGCTCTGGAGCTGCGTGTTTGCTGGCTTCCACGAGTAGTACACGACCGGGTCTGGGTGCGCGAGTTCGTCGATGCACACGACGTCACGCTGATTGCCAGTTGCTGCTGCAAGCGGCGACGGACTCGCTGCGTCTGCGCACGTGGTCGCGAGGCGCCAGACTTTGAGGCGACTCGCGCCAGCTCGGAGCGACGACAGGACGTACTCGGACGGCGAGAACTTGACGATCTCGTTCCCAGCGCCAGCGTGGTCGGTGCTGCGCCAGAGCACCTGCGCAATCGGGATCGCACCGTCACCGGTGTTGTTCGGTACGTGGTTGCGGATGTCGAGGATGCCGATGCCCTGGCGGTCAGAGAACAGGAGCCGCTCTGCGCATCGCGAGAACGAGAAGCTGTGGATACCTCCGCTGCCACCGCTGCCACCGCTTCCGTCTAACGTCAGTTGGAGCTGCCACTGCGCGCAAAAGCGCACAGTCGTCTGCTGTCGCGTCTTGCGGGATACCGCACTGCTGTCGTCTGGCGCAATGAGCTGTGGCGCGTGGATGATGAGCTGCGTGGCGGAGAGCGACGCGAGCTTGGCGTGGAAAGCGCTCCAGCGCACTTTCGCAATCGCGCTCGTGTGGCCTGAGGGGGCGATCGTGCTGAGCAAGATGAAGTCGTCGCTGTCGTACAGCCGGATCTGCTGCTGCGTCGGGATCGCAACGACGTTGCGGCCGTCGATGCGCACCCAGCTCCACGCGCGCATGTTGCTGCGCGGCGACCGCGTCGAGCTCATGCTTGCTGCACTGGAGAGGAAGAGCGCGACTATGATCGAGCCAGCAAGCGAGCAAGGACGAAGTGCGAGAGGAGGACGCAGAGAAGTTCGTCGCGCTTGGCAGTTCGTCTGATCAAGGTCGCATTCACAAGTATGAAGCAAATCAAGCGTGAGAAATCCGAGGTCGGACTTCAAGCGGGAAACGTACTGTTTCTTTATTATTAAGTACGGCTATCACGGAGTACTGAAACAACGCAGCTAAATTCACCAAAAGGATGTAAATGAGAGTGCACACTAGTGCGGGTTGCGGTTCCCAAACGAAACGTTCTTTCACAAAAACGTGTAAGAATTTGTAGGTTGCTACTCCATCAGACTTTACACATAGCTTGGAGATTGGCTCATGACATTGTCCTTCGGCTCGAGAAGCACTCGAAGGCACGCTCTTTTTAGACACTGACGCACACACGCTCAGAGTTAGTTGCGTCACTTCGGCGAATGTGTGCTTCATCACGCGATCTGATGTACGAGTGGACTTCAGTTTTGAACAATTTCACCAGGTATAGCTGCGTGTATTCGCCACATTTCGATCGAGCTGGTGGTGTAGCTCTTGTTGTGTGAATATGTGGAAACAGGTCACAAATCGACAGAGACACAAAACACCAAACTTTGTACTCTTTTCAGAGCACCTGTACAACGTATATAATTATATGTGCTTGACGTGTCCAATATGCGTTTGATTAGATTCCGTCCGAGGCATCGTTCAAATTATTTTGAGTTTACAAACCTAGTATGAACGCATTTTTCAAATCAAACACACCTACCCTAGAACATTTTACCAGCCCGCTCTTTGGATCTTCGCTGGAATGTTCCTACTACCGCTGCAGCACTAATCTCAGAGCGACAGCGGTACGTTCGATTTGCTTTCGATGTAACGGGGTTGCTGTGCTAAGTACGAAGTAGCACAGCAGACACCCAATTAGTGGCTCAACCTGATTTCTGGACGACCTTGGTCATCCCATCAGGCAGCTCACTATTTAGGTTAGCTCCCTCACTTTCATCACTATGCATGATCCTAATACAAAAACCTCAGAGTTGAAAATACCGAGTTCAGCGCAGTTCCTCTGCGCTTCACCCATCGCTTCCTCGTAAGACCTCGTGCGAGCTACGTCACGGAGAGCACTTCCGTGACATTCGAGGCCTGCATGTCGGTCGAGTTGTAATGGGTAACGTACTTCTGTCTGCGGTTTGGGATTTTCTGTGGCAACGTCTTTTTTGAAAATCGCGTACATGCTTTGCCGCTTTGATTGATGCAGCAATATGTTTCACTTCACAAAGTATGTTTGCACTCGTTGCGATGTGTCTAGGGTGTATAAGCTAAAGTACAAAATTAAACCTCTAGGATATTTATAGATCAATTAGTAATCGGAAACAAAATAATCGAGAGCCTAGCACCGTCAATCGTCATGTAACAACCTGCCCTACATACCCCCAATCAAACACAAAATAATCCAATAAAAATCAAGCATAGTACTGTTGATAGCCATGTAACAACCTCTCCTACATACAAATCCAAATGCGATAGTTGAGAGCCTAGCACCTTCAATCGTCATGCAACAGCCTACCTACATACCCCAATCAAGCACAAAGTAAGTTTGCGCTTTCTCACACAAATCAGTGCTATTTTAGTGTGGTTACATAATCAGTAAGCATGTCTGTTCGAATAGTAAGGATTCATGCGTACTTACAATCGCTTGATCCGGTACTGCAGTGTGTATTTATCTGAACTCGCACTTTGACGGAAATATTCTGTACTATGCCGAAGCAAAACGACGCGTTCTTTCATGAGCAGCAACTTCACGCAAGACACACAACTTCACAACGCGTGTGCCGCAGCACACAACACACTACTGCTGCTTCGTAGACCCGTTCGACTCTGTCGTGCAGGAGTGATCCATTCGTGTGTTCTACATCCAGGACGTACGGACGGGCGGACTGGCGCATGGCGTGCCTGTTCAACCTGTTCAGCAGCATATCTTGCTCGACGCTCGAAGCGACGCCTGCTGAGTTGCTTGCAGTGTTCGTCGTTCACACGAATGCTCGTTTGTTTGATTGTGTGAAAGTCCAGTCCATTAAGCGTGCGTGTGTTGTGCGATCTCGAAGAAAACACAACACTTGTTGTCGTTGTTGTCGTTGTTGTTGGCTGTGTTTGTGCACGCACGTAAGATCTCGCAGAGGAGATAGATCGTGTGCTAGTGGCGGTGGTGGCGCCCTGGGTGTGTGCGCGCGTGCTCCTGTTGCGCGCAAGACCAAACGATCGGGAGATCGAGCCAGCAGCAGCGAGACCAGCCAGCCAACCAACCAACCAACCAACCAGCCGATGCGAATTGAGCGCATGCTCGTCGAGACCAGCAAGACCTTGAGCGAGGCGACATACATATTGCGCGAACCGAGTCAAAAAAGCACATGGCTGCTAATCGGTGTGCGCAGTATACACTACAAACGAATTGGATGTAAGTGGACGCCTGAAACGTAATACCTGTCAAAACGATCGCACCAGTTCTCGGTCATTTTGATAGCAACTGCATTGCAATAATGCATACACTCTAAACGAATACCAAAAGCGAAACGCTCACCCACTATAAATATACATACATCGCGCGAGACAGACTCTCGCGTTCGCGTTGCGACCGACGACCTCGCGCTGCTTCTCTCTCGCACACACTCGACGAGCACACGCTTGCGACTTGCTTGCTGCTACCTTGGTCTTTTGTTCTTTGAATCTTTAGTCTTTGGTCTTTGGTCTTTATTCTTTGGTCTTTATTCTTTTGTCTTTGTTTTGTTCTTGTCAATTATTTTGTAATTAATTGTTGTACAGATGTACAAAGACAGCGCCACACTTTTTGAGCAAAGACACACGAGAGATCGTCGTTTTTTGTTGCTCAAGCTCGTGTCCTTGTGTCCAATGTTTTTAGGAGAGAACACCCCTCCTTTTAAACACGAACCTCTAGCCAATCAGAGTTCATAAAACTGCATAAAACCGCTGCTATCGCCATGGATATCCTGTTTTCGAGCCACTTGCCCTTTTGAGTTGGACGAGATAATCGATTTTCTTAAAACCGGTCCAAGTTCAAACAGCATTTGGCTTGAATAGTGGACATCCATGAGAATTATAAGGCCACACGAAACAATATTCGCCGGTTCTATTCGAATAAACCTTCTTTTTTAGGTTTTTTGTTGTCCGAGCCTCATTTTCTTCTCATTCGCAAATTCGCCAACAACGACGATCTCGCTTTGCTCGCAGTCGTTCGTGACGGATACTCGATCCGATCGGTGTCTGATGTGTTCCGCATCGGCTATGCCAAGCTCACCAAGCGCGTACAACGGTGCCGCGAGCGCATGAAGCGGCTCACCACCAAACCACGCAATCGGCTCTTCTTGTTCCCGTCCTCCAGCGCGTTTGAGAACTACTTCGCATTGGTGCGAACCGCCAAGAGATCCATCGACATACAAATGTACTCGCTCACGCACGACAAGGTCCGTGTGCTGTGTGTTGTTGCTGTGTGCACTATCTTGCCTGCGAGCTGACTGATCTACTCTTGCTGTGTTTAGTTGGTCGACTACGTCATCGAGTTCGCTCAGCGATCGGGCACGGCAGTCCGCGTGCTAGTTGACCTCGTCGAGGCTCGGCAGTCGTACAGCCGTGTGAAGCGCCTAGTCTTCGCTGGCGTACACGTGCGGTGGTTGCTCGCCGAGCGGATGCATAGCAAGAACGTCATCTTGGACAACTCGACGCTTCTAACGGGGTCGTTCAACTGGACACTCCGAGCGTCACAGCGCAATGTCGAGCTCGCTCTTGCGCTCTATGAGCCCAACATCACACGGCAAGTGACGCGCGCGTACAACGAGCACTGGTCGAGATCTGCAAGGGCGCTGCGAGGGCACTTCTCGTGTGATCAGCCAACCCCTGAGCCAATCGAGCAAGAAGACGCCGACATTGCGCAAGTCCTCGCCGACTTTAAGCGCTTGCTCCCTGGCGTCTTCGAGCATGGTTTGGACGTACTGATCTAAGTGAATTTGCATTCGAGTCGCGCTCGATAGTAAAAGCTAATGAAACGGTCATTTTGGTTTTAGCTTGCCAAGAGATCGTCGAAAAGCCAGTCTTGCGACTTGCTTGCTGCTGCTCTGCTCTGCGCACGCGAGAGAGTTCATCCGCCGACCTGCCAGCTCTGCGCTCGAGCTCCGAGCGCGCACGACGCGACCATGGGCAACTGCTGCTCGACCGAGTCGACGGACCCGACCGCACAGATCCGCAACGCCAACAACAACAATGCAAGTGCGAATGCAAACAGCGTCAACGCCGTCGCGAACAACAACAACAACAATGCAAGCACATTGATCGCTGCGAGCGCGAGCGCGAGCACGCAGCAGTCGAATGGCAGCAGCGCGGAAATCGTCAAGCCAGTCGAGAAGACGCTGCTGCAGCACTCCAAGCCGGACGCAAACGGCGTCGAGGTCGTCAAAGACCCACTCGCGCCACCACAGCAGCATCAACAGCCGTCACAGCAGGCACAGGAGCTGCAGCCGCACGACGACGAACCGCTGCTGCTACCTGAGGCCGACGACCCGCTGTACGCGACGACCAAGTCGGTCGCGAGCGGACGAACGCAGCCGGAAGGTCCAGGACCGACGCACTCGCTCCAGATCGGCGACTACAACCTGCGCTACTCGTACTACTCCAAGCGCGGCTACTACCCAGAGGGTATGTCTACACATGTACACATGCGTGCTGTTCATGACAAGCAAGCGCTTGTGCTCACTGTTCGAGTCGTACGTGCACATGTGTGTCTATGTGTGACGACAGCGCGCAAGAAGGCGAACCAGGACAGCTACTACTGCGAGACGCACTTTGCTGGCGACGACCAGAAGGCGTTCTTCGCAGTCTTTGACGGCCACGGCCAGTACGGCGACATCTGCTCCCAGTTCGCCGCTGAATACGTACGTCTCTCTACTTCATCAGAGCTACTGGCTTGAGCGTGTTGGAGCTGACGCTCGTGTATCAATGGCATCAGCTCCCAGAGTACATCGCCAAGCACCTCGATGACAATGTCGGCATCCTCCCAGCGCTCACGCGCGCACACTTGGAGACGAACCAAATGGTACGAGTGCCTCTATGAAAGAGCATCAGCTTGATCAGCAGCGCTCGCTCGTGACGATGACGGAACATCCACTGACGCCACCGTGTGTCTGTGACTGTGTCGGTAGATGCACGACGAGTCGTTTGACGACTCGATGAGCGGCACGACGTCCATCTCAGTGCTCTTCCACGGCAACGAGATCCACATCGCGAACGTCGGCGACTCGCGCGCGATCATCGCACAAGAGAACCTCAAAGCCACAGGACCGTACGAAGACATGTCGCTCGTCGCGAAGCCGCTCTCGATTGACCAGACGCCGTTCCGCAAAGTGCGCATCTCGCAACTGCTTCTGCTGCATACGATCTGCTGCTTGTGGCTGACAGTGTGTGTCTCTGCCGCAGGACGAGCGCGAGCGCGTGAAGAAGTGCGGCGCGCGGATCCTCACAGTCGACCAAGTCGAGGGCTTTGAGCCGATCCACGAGAACTGGGGCCTCAGTCTCGGCGACGAGATCGACGAGAACGGCGACCCGCCGCGCATTTGGCATCCGTACGGACAGTACCCGGTACGTCTCCTGCGCGACTGCAGTCTCTGACTTGTGCGACTGACTCTGTATGCAATCGACTCACACACCTGTGCTGGCTGTCGTAGGGCACGGCGTTCACGCGCAGCATTGGCGACCTCGTGTCGGAGGAACTCGGCGTGACTGCCGAGCCCGAGATCCTGTGCAAAGCGCTGAACGCGCACGACAAGTTCATTGTGATCGCGAGCGACGGCGTGTTCGAGTTCCTCACGAGCCAGAACGTCGTGGACATTGTCAAGAAGTTTGACGATCCGTCCCAGGCGTGTCATGCGCTCGTCGAAGAGGCGTACGCGCGCTGGCTCCAGTACGAAGTGCGTACGGACGACATCACTGCGATCTGCATCTACCTCGACGGTCTCACGGCGAACCGCGACGTTGCGCGCGGGAGCATCTACGTCGGCGGCGAAGTGCTCGACCTCATGAGCATGCAGCGCCCAGTGCGCGGGATCGGGAAGAAGGACTACGGTCCGCGCAACACGATCGTCGGGACGGAAGCGATTCGCTTGTCGCTCACAGAGGGACTCTTTGACGGCGAAGACCCGTCGACGCTGTACGACTTGAGCGACGACAGCGGCGGCGAGAAGTCCGACTCGGAGATCAAGTGGATCAAAGAGATTGTGCAGGAGAACTTCCTGTTCAACCACCTGAGCGACGTCAAGGTGCGGCACTCTGGATGGAGAGCGTGTCGTTGTTGGCGGTGGTGGTGCTGACGTATAGTGGTGTCTGTTGAACTGGTGATGATGGCGCAGATCCTCGAAGTCATCTCCGTGCTCAAGCGCGTGGAGGTCGAAGCTGGCGACGTCGTGATCCGTCAAGGCGCGCCAGGCGACACGTTCTACTTGGTACGACGCCTCTAGGATTCTGTGCCTACTCAACGCCTAAGCTAACGTCTTCTTATCTGTCTCGTGCCTGATGTCTACAGATCGACAGTGGCGAGTTTGAAGTCCGCGTTGTGCCAGAAGAGACGCGCACGTCGCAAGCCGATACGAGCGGCATGGCGCCTGAAGACTTTGGCGAAGTCGTGCACGTGTACAAGTCGGGGCCGCACCACCACCCGACGTTTGGTGAGCTCGCGCTCATCTACTCCAAGCCGCGCGCTGCGACTGTGATTGCGAAAGAGAAGGGTGCGCTGTGGGCGCTCGACCGACTGGCGTTCCGCGCGATCTTGATGCGCGGGCGTCCGATGCGCGACGTTGTGCACCGACTGCGCCAGATCAGTCTCCTTCGTCCGCTCACGCTCGCGCAGACGAACCTCGTGGCGGAAGAGATGAAGGTCCTGACGTTTGACGAAGGGCAGTTCATCTTCCACGAAGGCATGAACGAGCCGGGCTTCTTCTTGATCACGAGTGGCAAGGTCGAGTGCTCGTCCAAGCAGTCGAACGGCAACGGCGGCGCGCTCCAGCTCAAGGCGCTCGACTACTTTGGCGAAGTCGCGCTCGTGCGGCGGCGGTCGATCAGGTTCGTCTCTCTGTTTGTTGTGTCCTAGTACCATGTGATAGACGACTGACTGCTCTATGCGTCGTCTCTCCCGCCTCGCTCTCGCTCTCTCTGTCTCTCGACATTTGCAGCCAGCGCACGATCCGCGCCATGGAGCCGACCGAGTGCCTCTTCATCACGAAAGAGACGTTCGAGCAAGCGGTCGGGAAGCTCTCGTCGATCCTCGAAAAAGACAAGATCCGGCGCTTCCGCAAGGAGTGGATCGCCGAGTCGCGCAAGGCTGCAAAGGTGTGTTTGTGTGGCTGATCGCTCATGGAGAGACGCCATGACACTAGTCACTGTACTGACTGACGTCTCTTCCTCTCTGACTGTCTAGTCCGGCGAGTTTGTCCTATTCGATGAGCCGAGTGGACCGAGCGAGATGCCGCAGTCGATCGACCAGCTCGAGATCGTCGGCAGCGTGTTCTCGGACATGACAAACACGGTGCGCTTGGTCATGGTCAAGGGCTCGTCGCCGCCGCAGTTCATGACGCTGCGCAGCGTGAGCAAGCAAGCGATCTTTGACGCGAGCATGCAGAAGCACGTCGTGGGCGAGCGCGAGATCTACGTCTCACTCTATGAGAAGAACGCGCTCGTGCCGCACGTCTACGGCATGAACACGAACGACACGGACATCCACTTGCTCTACAACGCGCAGGTCGTTGGGAGTCTCGAGAGCTTCCTCAACGGCGAAGCGCACGGCGAGTCGTTCGTGCGGTACTACGCCGCGCAAGTCGTCCTTGCGCTCGAGTTCCTCCACTCGGAGGGCATCGTGTCGCGCACGGCAGACCCGACAAATTTGATGATCGACCGCAACGGTAACATCCGCATGCTCAACCTTCGGTACGAATGGCGTGTCTTCTGTCAATGAAGACGATGACGCTGAGTGAGCTGACGCCTTGTGGTGTGGACGCAGGTTATCCAAGTACGTCGGTCGCGGTCGGACGTACACGGTGTGCGGCACGCCCGAGTACCTCTCGCCAGAGCAGATCAAGGGCGAAGGTGCGGACTTGGACGTTGTTGCGCGCATGCGTGTGTGTGCTCGGTGTTGATCTGACCGCGTGACGAACTCGACTCGAACGAATGATCGCAGGCCACAACGTCGCAGCGGACTACTGGTCGCTCGGTGTGCTCATGTACGAGCTCCTGTGCGGCCACACGCCGTTCTCGCTCGAGAAGAAGGACGACATTGAGATTTTGAACCAGATCACGTCGTTCCGACCGGTGCGTTCGCTTGTGCTTGATGGGCAAGTGGGAGTTCGCAGTCACGTGAGACTCACACGATCGATCGTCTTGTGTGCACAGGAGCAACTGACGTGGCCCGAGAACGCGAGCGCAGAAGTGAAGGACATCATTGAGAAGCTCCTGTGTCCAGACTTGACGGCGCGCCTTGGGTTCCAGGACCTGCGCGCGAACTTTGCGCACAACGTGTGCGAAGGCATCAAGCGCCATCCGTTTTTCGCCGGCACGTCGTGGGAAGCGACCAAGATCGGGTCGTTTGCGGTGCGTCCTCTGTTCTCCTCTTGTGTAGTGAGTGGGTGCTGGAGCAAACGAACTGACGTGATGATGTGTTATGCGCAGGCACCGCTCGAAGCCGAAGCGGCCGGTCAGTTCAAGCAGATCACCGCAAACGGCGCTGGTCAGGACCTGAACATCGGCACGCCGTACTCGGGCGACTTTGAGTGGCTCACGGGCTTCTAGGTCCGCCACAACAGATGATGATGATCCGCACTTGAGTAGCGAGTCTTGTGAGAGCTACAGAAAGAGAGAGAGAGAGAGCGAGAACCACGTCACGCGTCGAAGCACGCGCTCGCTCGTCAGACGACTGACTGTCCACCGCACACACGCAGGTACCCGCGGCACCTTTGCTCCGTTCTTCTTCATACGCTGCCGCGCAGCTCGTACGACCAGCCAATCGAGCGCTTCTTCTGCTTTTGCCAGTGGCTACTGTGTTGCGACGGAGTGCCTCTGTCGCTCCTCCGATGACAAGAACAGCCCATCGAGAAGACGCAAAGACGCGCGTGGCGCTACATAAGTGATCTACATTTGTGTGGAAGTGGTGGTGGTGGCGAGACGATCAGCTGTTCAAATGGCGGTCGCAACGCCGAGAAGGCGCTCGAGGCAACTTCACTTGGCGACGGCGTAGAAGATCGCAGCGACCACGAGCGGAATCAGTCCCATGAACGCCTGGCGGTATGTCTGCACCTGCTGCGCGCTCTTCTTGAGCTCTGCGTTTGCGTCCGTGAGCTTCTTGATCGTCGCCTCGGTCGTGGCGTTCGCAGCCTTGAGCGCACTTGCTTCGGCCTCAAGCGCCGCGAGCTTCTCCTTGAGGACCTGCACTTCGTGCACAGCCTTGCCGACCTTCTTGTCCTTGTCCTTGGAGCTCTCGCCGAGCTGCTTGCGCGCCGTCTCAGCGGCCGTGAGCTCCGCACGGAGCTTCGCGAGCTGCTTCTTCGCCTTGTCAGCCTCGGCGATCTTCTCGTTCAGCTGCGCGTTCGCGCTCTGCGACGAGCTCTTCCACTTGGCCGTGTGCTTGTGCGCCTCCTTGAGCTCCTCGTTTGCCTCAAACATCGATGACCGCGTCTTCTTGAGCATCTCATCCTGCGACGCCGCGAGCGCATGGAGCGACTGGAGCTCCGTCTCGAGACCGCTGCGGTGGTCGCCAGTCGACTCGAGCTGCGCCTGCGCCGCAGTGAGCGCCTCCTTGGCCGCAGTCAGTTCGAGCGTGAGCGTCTTGACCTGAATCGCGCTCTCCGACGCCTGCTCGTGTGCCTTCTCAGACGAGAGCGTCAGCGCCATGACCTGGTCCTTGAGCGCGAGCACCGTCTTCGCAGCCTCCTCCTTCTCGCTCTCGACCGACGACGTCGCGTGCTGTGAGTAGCCAGACAACAAGCAGCCGAGTAGCGTCAGTCTCAAGCTGCAGTACGGCAGATCACACGACACTGGCGATCGATACAAGCAGCAAGCAGCAGACGTTGTACCTTGGCTTGCGCAGCCACAGTCTCGAGGTCGTCGTGCTTTGCGAGCAAGTCAGCGTTCTTCGTCTGCAGGTTCGCAAGCAGCGTCGTGAGGTTGCGCTTGTCCTCTTCGTGGAGCTCCGCTGCGTCCTCGAGCTTGGACTTGAGCACGACGTTCTCCTTCTCCACCGCCGATGCGTCCTCCTTCATGTCTGCGAGCTCACGCGCAAGCGCAGCGAGTTCGTCGACCGACGCATGGAGCTTCGACTCGGCAGCTGCGAGCTTCTCCGTCAGCGACTCGTTCTCGGCGCGGAGCGACTCGACTTCCGCCGTCAGCGTCTCAATCTGCGACGCCGATGCGCTCAGCTCGCTCTGTGCACTCGCGAGCTCCGTTGCAAGCGCCTCCGAGCGCGCACTGAGCGCCGCCGAGTCCTTCGCAGCCTTGTCGGCTTCGAGACGCACAGTCTTTGCGTCCGCTTCGAGCTGCGCGTTCTTCTTTGTGAGCTTGTCCTTGATCATCTGCTCATCAACAGAGTCACACAAGAGTCAACACTATGAGCCACGAGTCGCTCGCATCACAGTCAGTCAAACAGAGACGCACCTGGAACTCGTCGATCGTCTTCCAGAGCTTGCGGAAGTTCGTGTCGTTCTCCGACTTGGCGTCCTCGGTCTGCTGGAGACGCGACTGGAGCTCGGCCAAGTCGTGGCGCAGCTGCACGTCCGAAGCAACGGCGTCGTCGACCTTCTTCGTCAGCTGTGCGTTCGTGGCTTTCAGGTCCGCGACGTTCGCGAGCAGACGCTCTTGCTCAGCACGCAGCGCGCGCTCAGCGTCCACGAGCGCAGCGTTCGTGCTCTGTGCCTTGGCGGCTTCAGCCTTGGCTGCTGCAATCTGCTGCTCCAAGTCGGCGATCGCTGCGAGGTGCTCCTCGTGGGCGGTGCTGCTCGCCGCCTCAGACTCACTCGCGCGCGTCTGCTCGGCCACAAGCTGCGCCTCGAGCTCTGCGATCTTCGCGAGCAGCTCCGCGTTCGCAGCCGCCGCTGCCTCTGCTTGCGCAAGCGCTGCCTCCGTGTCGACAGTCGTCGTCGTCGTCGTCGTGACGACAGACTCGACCGTCTCGTCGACCACGACGGTCTCAGTCTCCTGCGTCACGACCGTCTCCTCGTCCGTCTCCTCCGTCGGGATCTCCACCTTCGTGAACGAGTCCTCGAGCGCTAAGGCGTCCATGAGGCGATGCGTCCGTTAGTCAGTTGGTCTGTAGATGCAGTCGCTACAGAGAGCACACGTACACATAAGGGCAAGTAACGTACCAGCGCTGTCGTCGTCCTCGGTCTGGTTGTCGACCGCAACGTCGTCCACAGGAGCTGCCGCAGTCTCCTCTGCCGCCTGCTCCTTCACATCGTCGTCAGCCTCCGGCGAGCTGTCGCTAGCGCTGCTGCTCGCGCTCGTTGGCGCTGGCTCAGCATTCGCTGACGACGACGCAGCTGTAGCGGCTGCAGCCGACTTCTTCTTCTTGTTCTTGCGCTTCTTCTTGCTGTTCGTAGGCGACGTCGCAGCAGCGTCCGTGTGGCTCTCCTGGTTGTTCTCAGCCTCTTGCTGCTGCTGCTGCTGCTGCTGCTGCGCAACGAGTGCCTCATCCTCAGCCTCCTCCTGCGCTTTCCAGAGCTGCAGCTCCTTGCGGAGCACGACGAGCTGCTTGACCTGCTCCGCGACCTGGACGATCGTGACGTCACCGTCGCTCTTGCGCACGAGCTCCTGGAGCTCGCGGACGCGCGACGAGCACACGTCGATCTCGGCTTCGAGCGCGGCACGGCTTTCAAACTGCATCGTGATGTACGTCGGCGGTAGTGACGAATGAGAGAGTTGTGTGTGTGTCGAGCGTCTTCGAGCACCTTTGAGCGGCAGATGCGAGTCGCGTCGAGGTCGTGGCTTTGAGAGTGACGACTGAACCGGCACGACCACTCGTTCAAGCGCACATTCGTCACAAAGATTTGAGCTCGACCATGCAGCATACAAACTCCAAGTCAGCTGCGAGAGAGGTGCACTCTTTTGACCCGCGAGCCAATTGCATCTCGTTTAATACTCAATTGCAGTCACTTTGGTCTCATTGGTATGAAAAATCGAGAAACAATTACTTGAACTTTCTGCAATATCTGGCGCGCGCCACTTTCAACTATGTGGGACACTAGGTAGGTCCATGATACACTGTTTGAGCTTGAAAAGACGCCACTCGCGTCGGTCTGCTCGCTACCGCTCGGATCGATCGAGGCGCAAGCGCTCCGTGTCTGTCGTGCGGTCCTGCAGCCTGTGCACGTGCACACACGTCTGTCGCGTTGTTTGTACCGCTTGCCAGCTCCTTGCTCCATAGCGCACGACAGCCGCACATATGGCGTTCCAAGCGCGTCATCGATGGATCATCCAGCGCCTGCAGACCTCGCTCGGGTTCCAAGATGAAGCGCAAGTCGAAGAGCTCATGAAGACGAACCGCAACATGGACAAGCTCGCGCTCTTCTTCCGCGCCGACGGTCCGCGCAAGATCTTTTTCTACTACCAGATGCGCCACAGCGACGACGACGCAGAGTCACCAGCACCGCCACCATCATCTGTCCCATCCTACAGTAGCAACAACGGCGCTGCTGCTGCAGTCGCTGCCGCTGCAGCACTTGCAACGGAACGCCGACGCGAGCTCTTCATCACTGACGGTCTTGATGAGCCGCTGCGAGGACGCGCGCTGTACTTTGTCAAGATCCCGAAAGACACGACTGCGGCGGATGCGAGCGGCGCTGCTGCGAGTGCACTCGGGTTCACGAGCGTCATGAGTCCCGAGACGTTCGACACGACCAGCAACAGTGGTGGTGGCGGTTCGAGCTACCTCGACCCAGCAATCGCAAACGACCACTTGCTCGGCTACGGCGTGCTCGACCCGTCCGTGCTCCTCTCAGTCGAGACGGTGCTCTCGCAGCTCTTTGTGCCGCTGCTCGCGAGTCGCGAAGACGCCGAGTGGGGCAAAGCCGACAGCGAGTCCCGGAACGAGTTCATGCACGGACTCAAGTCGTTCGTCGTCGACATTCAAGAGAACCTCAAAGCCATGAACACGGGGCTTGACCTGCGCAAGCCCGACAAGCGATTCGACCCGAACGACTCGCGCAGTCTCTCGCGTCTCTCGACCGACGACAGCGCCGTGTTTCACTTTGTCGACTTGGTCCAGGACTGGTGCAAACAGACCGAGGCGTACCTCGAAGACCACGACCAAGGGCGCTGGGAGTCCCATGACGCAGGTCCAGACACGGAGCTCGAGTACTGGAAGCGCCGGCTCCAGCGCCTCATGGGCATCACCGAGCAGCTCAAGTCGAAAGAGTGCAAGATGGTCACCGGCGTCCTAAGTGTCGTGTCAAAAGTCCAAGACGGCGGTCTCGACAAGCTCAGCATCGGCGCGCTCTTGCGGCAGTGGAAGCAGATCGACACGAACATCACCGAGGCGTCGAACGAAGCAAAGGACAATGTCAAGTACCTCGCAACGCTCGAGCGCTTCATCGAGCCGCTGTACACGGGGACGCCTGCGACCGTCGTCGACGCCCTACCAGCACTCATGAACTCGGTCAAGATGATCCATACGATCGCGCGGTACTACAACACGACGGAGCGCATGACGAAGCTCTTCATGAAGATCACGAACCAGATGATCGCGCTCTGTAAGAAGAGCATCCTCGGCAAAGACGCCCCCGAGAGCATCTGGGAGAAAGACCCCGAGACGCTCTTGATCGACTTGGAGTCGTGTCTGAAGCTCAATGAAGCGTACCAAGAGCAGTACCGCCTCACGAAAGACAAGCTCCTGACGATGCCGAAAGGCAAGCAGTTTGACTTTAGCGAGACGCAGATCTTTGGCAAGTTCGACCTCTTCTGTCGCCGCGTTGTCAAGCTCATTGACATGTTCAGTACGATCCACCAGTTCCGCTCGCTCGCGCAGCACTCGCTCGAGGGCATGGACACGCTCCTCGCGTCGTTCAACACGATCATCCGCGACTTCCGCGCCACGAAGCACGACCTCCTCGACTACCACAACAACAAGTTTGACCGCGACTACGTCGAGTTCAACATCCAGATCTCGGACCTCGAAGCCTCGCTCCAGCAGTTCATCAACGTGAGCTTCGATAGCATCACGAGCATTGAGCAGTCGCTCCTGCTCCTCAAGCAGTTCCAGTCGATCCTCCAGCGCGAGAGCCTCCGCACGGACTTGGACTCGAAGTTCACCGTCATCTTCCACAACTACGGCCTCGACCTCACCAACGTCCAGGACATCTACGAGAAGTACCGCCACGACCCGCCGATCGCGCGGAACCTCCCGCCCGTGGCTGGGAACATCCTCTGGTCGCGCCACTTGCTACGGCGCATCGAAGAGCCGATGCGCAAGTTTGAGAGCAACCCGACCGTGCTCTCGACAAAGGACTCGAAGAAGATCATCAAGATGTACAACAAAGTCGCGCGGACGCTCGTGGCGTTCGAGTACCTCTGGTACGAAGCCTGGTGTCGGTCCGTCGAGACGGCGAAGGCCGGTCTCCACGCGACGCTCATCATTCGACACCCCGAGACTGCGAAGCTGTACGTGAACTTTGACAAAGAGATCCTCCAGCTCATTCGCGAAGCCAAGTGCCTCGACCGCATGGGCATCGAAGTGCCCGAGAACGCCAAGATGGTCATGCTCCAAGAGGACAAGTTCAAGATGTACTACAACGACCTCACGTACACGCTCAAGGAGTACGACCGCGTGACGTCCAAGATCATTCCCGTCACGGCGACGCTCCTGAAGCCGCACTTGGAGGACTTGCAGCAGAAGCTCCGCCCGGGCATGGTCACGCTCACGTGGACGAGCATGAACATTGACGCGTACAAGCTCCAGGTGCACTTTGGGCTCCAGCGCCTCGAGGAGCTCATCAACAACGTCTACGACATCATTGAGAACCGCATCGAGAAGAACCTCAAGGTCGTCTCGCGCGCCTCGCTCGTGTACCTCCCAACCGATCAGTCCTTTGCGCTCGACGACTTTGTGCGGATCCAAGAGAAGCACGTCGCGACCGTCACTGTGCTCCTAAGCGCAAAGAACGTTGAGATTGAGAACGCCGTCGAAGACGTACTGCGTCTCCTCTGCGACTACACGCTCGACGCGGCGCCGGCGGTGTCGATCGTCACGCTCCCGGCTTCGTCGACGATCGCACCGTCGTCGTCTGGCATGGCGACGATCCCCGATGAACTCGCTAGCGAGCAGCGCATCGTGTGCGACCAAGCGTCGATGACAGTGTTCCGGAACCACTACAAGCACTTGTTCTACCGCGCACTGCTCAACTGCACCAAGCAGTCGCTGAATGCGATCAAGAAGCGCGTGTGCTCGAAAGCCGGCACGGGCTTCCTCTTTCTCGAACGGCCGTTCTTTGAAGTCGACGTCCAGCTCTCGGTCCCGAGCGTGCGCTTGAGTCCGTCGCTCGACGACATCCAGCGCGCGATCAATCGCTCAGCCGTCGCAGTTCTCAAGTGCTCGAAGAGTCTCTACGAGTGGGGCCAGCAGCACATCCAGCCCGAGCACGCGCGCGTGAGTCTGTTTGAGAAGCTCGGGTGCGACACCGAGATCATCAAAGTCGCAATCCTCCTCACTGGTGCGCTCCACGGCACGAAGAACCAAGTCCACGAGTACCTCACGACGTTCAAGAAGTACGACTGGCTCTGGAAAGAGGACATGGAGTTCCGGTACAACCAGTTCATGAAGCGCAACCCACTCATCCAGGACTTTGAGAACGAGCTCAAGAACTTCATGAGCGTCGAAGCCGAGATCAACCACATCGCACCCGTTCACAACATCGCCGTGCTCTCGCTCAATACAAAGAACCTCAAGCTCCAGCTCCGGAACGAGTGTCGCCAGTGGAAGGTCCAGTACTCGGACAAAGTCCACCAGCAAGCGCGCGCGGCGCTCACCAACTTGATCGAGTACATTAGAGTGACGGCGCTCAAGCTCGCGACGCGAGTCGAGTCGCTCGACTCGCTCCGGTTCGTCATGGGCGTGCTCAAAGAGATTCGCGAGCGCGAGTCGGCGATCGAGATGGAGATCAACCCGATCACCGACATGTACGACATGCTCGAGCACTTCTTACCCGGTGGCTACATGGACAAAGAGGAGATGGACCAGAAGAGCGTCATCCGCGGGTCGTGGCGCAAGCTCGTCGACTACGCCGAAGAGGTGACCGACAACCTCTCGGATGTCCAGGGCATCTTCAAGAAGCAGCTCATCAAAGACGTCAAGGACTTCCAAGTCGACATCCTGCAGTTCCGCTGCGACTACAACGAGAACGGACCGATGGTCTCCGGTCTTCAGCCAGCCGAGGCGGTCGAGCGCCTCAAGCGATTCAAAGACCTCATCCTCACGCGCGAGCGCAAGCTCGAGGTGTACTCGGCCGGCGAAGAGCTCTTTGGGATGCGCGCGACCGAGTACCCGGAGCTCGTGCGCACGAAGAAGGAGCTCGCGCTCCTCGATCAGCTCTACAGTCTCTACATGGACGTCGTGAACACCATGGACGAGTACAAAGCGATTCCGTGGAGCCAAGCTGGGGCGAACATCCAGCGCATGAGCGACGCGTTCAGTGGCTTTGACCTCCGGTGCAAGAAGATGCCCAAGAAGCTGTGCGAGTGGGAGGCGTACCACATCCTTCGGCGAGACATCAATGAGTTCCTCGACGTCCTGCCGCTCCTGCGCGAGCTCAGTCGCGAGAGCATCAAAGCGCGGCACTGGGACGAGCTCATGCACGTCTGTAACCAGACTCTGGCGGTCGAGAGCGAGAGCTTTAAGCTCCAGGACCTCGTCGACGTGAAGCTCCTGCTATGGAAAGAGGACGTCGAGAACATCTGCGAGAGCGCGACGAAGCAACTGCAGATCGAGAACAAGATCCGCGACATCAAGGAGCGCTGGGCCGGCACGTCGTTCGAGTTTGGCGAGTGGCGGTCGCGCAACGTCCCGATCCTCAAGAGCTACGGCGTCGTGATCGAAGACTTGGAAGATAGTCAGCTCCAGCTCCAGGCCATGCTCAGCATGCGCCACGTCGTGTTCTTCAAAGAGAGCGTCCAAGCCAAGCTCGCGCAGCTCTCGGACACGGCCGACATCCTCGAGCTCTGGATCAAAGTCCAGACGCTCTGGATGTCGCTCGAGTCGGTCTTCACCGGCGGCGACATTGCCAAGCAGATGCCACTCGAGGCCAAGAAGTTTGCCAAGATCGACAAGGACTGGCTCAAGATCATGACAAAGGCGTCCGAGATCGGCTTTGTCGTCGGCTGCTGCTCGAACGAGCTGCTCCGGAGCACGCTCCCGATCCTCTTTGGCGAGCTCGAGAAGTGCCAGAAGTCGCTCGAGGGCTACTTGGAGCAGAAGCGGAAGAAGTTCCCGCGGTTCTACTTTGTCTCGAATCCACTGCTGCTGCTCATCCTCTCGCGCGGGTCCGACCCCATGGCCGTGCAGCAGTACTACGAGAAGATCTTTGACAGCATTGACCAGGTCGTGCACGACGACAGACCCAGTGGCGACCGACGCAAGATCCTCAAGCTCAAGTCGATCGTCGGGAGCGACGAAGAGGTCATTGCGCTCGTGACCGCAGTCGTCGCAGACGGGAACATCGAGGACTGGCTCGGCATGCTCGAGCGCGAGATGCGCCATACGATGAAAGCGATCTGCCGCCACGCCGCCGCGGAGTGCACCGGCGGCTCGCTCCGGGACTTTGTCTCCAAGTTCTGCGGTCAGTTTGCGCTCTTGGGCATCCAGCTCAGCTGGACTGCCGAGTGCCAGGACGCGCTGCAGAAGTGCCGCTCGACGAAAGGCGTGATGCAGCAGACGGCGAAGAAGCACAGCTCGATGCTCTCGGAGCTCTCGTCCTGGTGCTTGACCGACCTCGGGACGAAGATGACGCGCACAAAGGTCGAGACGCTCATTACGATCCAAGTGCACCAGCGCGACTGCTTCCTCGAGCTCTGTCGCTTGTACAAAGAGAAGAAGATCACAGACGCAAACGACTTTGAGTGGCTCAAGCAAGCGCGGTTCTACTGGAAGCCCGCGCCAGCGCACGACCACGTCGGCGCCGACGCCTGCGTGATCTCGATCTGCGACGTCGACTTCAAGTACTCGTTCGAGTACCTCGGCTGCAAGGAGCGCCTTGTGATCACGCCGCTCACGGACCGCGCGTACATCACGCTCTCGCAAGCGCTTGGGATGCACCTTGGCGGCGCGCCAGCTGGACCTGCTGGCACCGGCAAGACAGAGACGGTGAAAGACCTCGGCCGGAGCCTTGGCGTGTACGTGATCGTGACAAACTGCACGGACCAGCAGCGGTACTCGGACATGGCCAAGATCTTCAAGGGCTTGTGCCAAGGCGGCCTCTGGGGCTGCTTTGACGAGTTCAACCGCATCGAACTGCCGGTGCTCTCAGTCGTTGCGCAGCAAGTGCTCGCGATCACGAACGCCAAGCGCCTCCAGAGCGCGACGTTCTCGTTCCCAGGCGATCCGCAGGCGATCGCACTCCACCAGGACGTGGCGTACTTTATCACGATGAACCCTGGCTACCAAGGTCGCCAGGAGCTCCCGGAGAACCTCAAAGCGCTCTTCCGTGGCGTCTCGATGATGGTCCCGGACCGCGAGATCATCATGAAAGTCAAGCTGTGCTCCGTCGGGTACGACTCGTTCGCAGAGCTCGCGCGCAAGTTCAAGACGCTCTACAGCATCTGCGAGGAGCAGCTCTCGAAGCAGCGGCACTACGACTTTGGGCTGCGCAACATCCTCTCGGTCCTCCGCACGGCCGGTACGACGAAGCGCACGAACCTCTTGGCGAACGAAGAGCTCTTGCTCATGACGACGCTCCGAGACATGAACCTCTCGAAGCTCGTGGCGCAAGACATCCCGATCTTCCTATCGCTCCTACGCGACATCTTCCCCGGCGTCGAGCAAGCGCCGTCGTCGAGCAAGAGCGCTGAGATCGCGACGGCAATCGCCCACGTGCTCGAGAAGAACAATCGTGTTGGGCACCCAACGTGGACGACCAAGGTCCTGCAGTTCTACGACACGACAATCGTGCGCCACGGCATCATCCTCGTCGGCCCCGCTGGGTCTGGCAAGTCCGAGATCTTCCGGACACTCCAAGCGGCGCTGAGCGTCCAGACGAAGACGCCGCATCGGCAGATCCGGATGAACCCCAAGGCGATTCGCCCAGAAGAGATGTTTGGCGAGACCGACAAGCTCTCGGGCGAGTGGGTCGATGGCGTCTTCGCAGCGATCTGGGCCAAGTTTAACGACCGCACGCGCAAGGACGTGTCGTGGATCGTCTGCGACGGCCCAGTCGACGCGATCTGGATCGAGAACCTCAACACCGTGCTCGACGACAACAAGATCCTCACGCTCGCAAACGGCGATCGCATCCCGATGACCGAGAACTGCAAGCTCATGTTTGAGGTCGAGGACCTCCGCAACGCGTCACCTGCGACCGTCTCGCGCGCCGGCATCATCTACGTGAGTGAGACCGACTTGGACTGGGAGCCAGTCGTCCACGGCTGGCTACTCACGCGGCCAGAGCTCTACCGCGAGCACCTGCGCAAGTGCGTCAAGCAGCTCGTCGGGACATCAGCGTCGAGTAGAGGCCCAGGTCACCTCTTTGAGTTCTTCCAGCGCCAGTGCCGCCCAGTGATCGCCATGCCGCGCGTTGCGCTCATGCAGTCGTGTCTGAACCTCCTACATAGTCTCCTCCTGCGCTGTGAGCTGAGCGAAGGCGGCGCGGATCTGGAGCTCGAGCTCGAACGCCTCTTTGCGTTTGCGCTGTCTTGGACTGTCGGCGGCGTCCTCGACCTCGACGACCGCGTCAAGCTGCATCAATACTTGAGCGAGAAAGCGCCGGCGGCGTTCCCAAAGACTGACGCGAGCGACAAGAGCGCCGCGACGATCTACGACTTCTTCCTTCACGCGTCGACGCTCGAGTGGGAGAAGTGGACGTTCGAAGCGACTGACAACCTCCTCGCGCACACGGACAACGTTGCGAGTCTCATTGTCCCAAACGCCGACACGTCGCGGTCGCTCTACCTCATCGAGCACCTCCACGCGCACCAGTTCCCCGTCATGCTCGTCGGCGAGACTGGCACCGGCAAGTCAACGATCGCGCGGCTCTTCTGCGAGAGCTACCGCAGCGCCGATGACCACGTGTTCAAGAGCGTCATCTTCTCTGGTGCGAGTCAACCTGGTGGCTTCCAGAGCGTGATCGAAGCCGAGCTCGAGAAGCGCGGCGGCAAGACGTTCGGGCCAGCGAACGGCAAGAAGCTCACGTTCTTCCTCGACGACCTCTCGATGCCAGCGCTCAACAGTTGGATGGACCAGCCAACGCTCGAAGTCGCGCGACAGCTCATTGAGACGAGCACGCTGTGCTTCCTCGACAAGGACAAGCGCGGCGACATCAAAGTGATCGAAGACCTGCGGTACCTCGCGGCGATGAGCCACCCAAAAGGCGGGAAGAACGACGTCCCGAGTCGCTTGAAGCGTCACTTTATGGTCCTGAACGTCCTCTCGCCCACGACCGAGCTCGTCGAAGCGATCTACGGTCAGCTCGCGCGCTGGCGCTTCAGCGATGTCGACAACGGCGCGCGCAAAGTGATCCTGGACGTCGCCTCGCGCCTCGCAACAGCATCGAGCCACCTCTGGGTCTGGATGCGCAAGGCGATGCTCCCGACGCCGCAGAAGTTCCACTACTTCTTCAGCATGCGCGAGCTCAGTCGGTGTTATCAAGGCATCTTGCGCGCGCCGCTGGAGAGCATCACGTCCGAGCGCGTGCTCGTGCGGCTCTGGCGCCACGAGAGCGAGCGCGTCTTTAGCGACCGCCTCGTGACGACCGAAGACAAACACCGCTTCCGCGACGAGATCGCGCTCATCGCCGACCAGATCCTGCACAACAAGGCGTCGACGAAAGACCGGACCGAGACGCCCGTGGTCTTTGTCGACTTTCTACGCGAAGCCGTCGTGGACGAGTACGGTGACGTCGTCGAGGACGCGCCCAAGTACTACGAGAGCGCACCGAGCGTCCAAGCCGTTCGCACACGCACGGAGCAGCTCGTGAGCCAGTTCAACAAGGAGAACCCGAGCAAGCGCCTCTCGCTCATTCTCTTTGACGAAGCGCTCATGCACCTCGTGCGCATCTCGCGCGTCCTCGGCATGCCGCAGAACAACATGATGCTCGTAGGCGTCGGTGGGTCTGGGAAGCAGTCGCTCGCGCGTCTTGCGTCGATCATCGCTGGGAACCAGCTCTTCCAGATCACAATCACAAAGACGTACAGTCTCGTGTCGTTCCTCGACGACCTCCGGTCGCTCTTCAAGCTCGCAGGACAAACTGGCAAAGGCGTGTCGTTCGTGATCACCGAGGCGGAGATCAAGGACGAGTCGTTCCTCGAGCAGATCAACTCGCTCCTTGCAACTGGTGAAGTCCCGGGCTTGTTCCCGCGCGACGAGCTCACGGTCATGGCGAGTGAGCTCCGCGGGCTCATGCAAAAGACGCACCCGGAGCTCCCCGACACGATCGACAACCTCATTCGGTTCTTCTTCAACCGCGTGCGGCGCAACCTCCACCTCCTCCTCTGCCTCTCGCCCGTGAGCAAGACGTTCGCCGACCGGTGTCGCGAGTTTCCAAACCTCATCAGCGGCTGCACCGTCGACTGGTTCCTCCCGTGGCCAGAAGAGGCGCTCGTAGCCGTGAGCAGCGGGTACCTCGAGCACTTTGCGATCGAGGGCTCCGCGGCGGTGAAAGAGAGCCTCATCTCACAGATGGGCCACATCCACCAGGTCGTTGTCGAGACGTGCAGTGAGTACTTTGCCAAGATGCGGCGCCACGTCTTCCAGACGCCGCGGTCGTTCCTCCACTTCCTCACGCTTTACAAAGACGTCTACGCCGAGAAGCTCAGTGAGATCAACCGGAATGAGTCCTCGATCAACATTGGTCTTCAGAAGCTCGTCCAAGGCGCGCAGGACGTCGAGAAGATGAAGGTGATCTTGAAAGAGGAAGAGTCCAAGCTCGTCGTTGCTGAAGCCGCAGCGAACAAGATGCTCGAGACGCTCCAGGTCAAGTCGCTCGAGGCGAAGAAAGAGAACGACATTGTCCAGAAGATCAAGGAGCAGTGCCAATCGGACGCCACGGTGATCTTGAAAGAGAAGGAGGACGCCGAAGAGGACCTGAAGAAAGCCCAGCCGTTCTTGGACGAAGCCGAGCGCGCCGTGAGCAGCATCAAGCCAAACGACTTGAACGAACTCAAGAAGCTTGCCAAGCCCGGTGACATCATCAAGCTCATCTTTGACTGCGTCGCGCTGCTTCAGATGATGCCGATGCTCAAGGTCGAGAAGGCGCCGATCACGCTCGGCGTCGGCAAAGACAAGAAGACGTTTGACTTTGTCTTGGACTCGTTCCAGATCGTCAAGTCTGGTATGTTGGCCGACACGCGGTTCCTCCAGCACATCTTCCACTTCTCCAAGCACCTCAAGGACAACATCAACGACGAGACGATCGAGCTCATGACGCCGTACATGGAGCTCGACGGCTTCTCGGCGCCCGTCGCGAAGAACGCGTCGAAAGCCGCCGAGGGGCTCTTCTGCTGGGTCAAAGCCATGAGCATGTACCACGAAGCGTCCAAGGTCGTCAAGCCCAAGCTCGAGGCCTTAAGGATCGCTGAAGGCAAGTTTGAAGCCGCGCAGGCGAGTCTCCAGGCCTCAGAGGAGAAGCTCGTCAAGTGCCAAGGCGTCCTCACGCGCCTCCAAGAGGACTTCCAGACGCAGATGGAGGAGAAGGCCAAGGTCGAAGAGTACGCCCACGCGACGAAGAAGAAGATGGAGCAAGCCACGGCGCTCATCAACGGCCTCGGCGGAGAGAAGCAGCGCTGGACCGAGGACTCGAACCGCTTCGTCGAGCGCAAGATGCACCTCGTCGGCGACTGCGCACTCGCATCGGCGTTCCTGTGCTACGGCGGACCGTTCAACCGCGAGTACCGCGAGCTCCTCATGCTCAAGCGCATCCCCATGGAGCTCACGAGCAAGCACATCCCAATCACGACCGACTTTGCGCTCGAGGCGTTCCTCACCGACGCCGGCACGATCAGCGACTGGAACATGCAGGGCCTGCCGTCCGACCCGCTCTCGATCCAGAACGGCATGCTCGTCGCTCGCGCGGCGCGGTTCCCACTCCTGATTGACCCACAAGGCCAAGCGCTGTCGTGGGTCCTCCAGCGCGAGGCTGAGCACTTGCCAGCGTTCGGCGTCGCGTCGATCGCGAGTCCAAAGCTCCGCGACCACCTCGAGTACTGCGTGAGCGAAGGCAAAGTGCTCGTGCTCGACAGCGTCGACGCGGACGTCGACCCGATCCTGAACCCGATCCTGGACAAGAACATCGTCGTGAAGGCCAAGACCAAGTTCGTGAGCATCCTCGACCGCACGTGCGAGTACAACGACGCGTTCCGGTTGTACTTGACGACGCGACTGCCGAATCCGCACTTTGCGCCAGAGCTCCAGGCGCGCACGATGATCGTCGACTTCACGGTCACGCAGCAAGGCTTGGAGGAGCAGCTCCTTGCGCGCGTGATCCAGAAGGAGCAAAAGTCGCTCGAGGAGCAGCTCCTGCGCGTCCAGTCGGACCTCAACACAAACACAAAGGCGCTCTTGGCGCTCGACTCGCTCTTGCTCGACCGGTTGTCGGCCAACACCGGCAATCTCCTCGACGACCTCGACCTCATCGCCGTCCTCGCAAGCACAAAGCTCAAAGCGACAGAGGTGAACGACAAGATCGTCGCAGCAGAAGAGATGAAGCGCGGGATCGATGAGAAGCGCGAGCACTACCGCCCGGTTGCGACGCGCGGCTCGGTCCTGTACTTTGGCATCGTCGAGTTCTCAGTCGTGAACGTCATGTACCAGATCTCATTGGATCAGTTCCTCGTGCTCTTCAAGCGCGCGATCGACGTGTCCGAGCGCTCGTCGCTCGTCTCCAAGCGCGTGAGCAACGTCATCGATGCGCTCACGTACATTGTCTATCGGTACATCAACCGCGGCCTGTACGAGAAGGACAAGCTGAGCTTCGTGCTCATGATCGCGCTCAAGATCCTCGTGACCGCCGAGTGCATCAGTCCATCCGACATCACGCTGTTCCTCAAAGCCGGGGCGTCGAGGAAGCTCTCGTCCGATCAGCCCAAGCCGTTCAGCTGGATGACAAACCAAGCGTGGCTCAACGCCGTGCAGATCGCAACCGAGAAGACGCACTTCCGGAACCTCTTGACGGATCTGGAGCGCAGCGAGAGCTTCTGGAAGAAGTGGTACGACGACAACGAACCCGAGCGCCTGCCGCTTCCAGACTACGAGACGATGCTCTTTGATCCGCGGTCCATGACTGCGAACCTCCACTTCCATCGCCTCTTGCTCGTGCGCGCGCTCCGCGAAGACCGCACGATCCTCGCAGTCCACGACTTTCTCAGAGCACTCGAGTTTGTCGAAGGCGCGAATGGCTCGAGCCTTGCAAAGCTCCCGGCCATGGGCCCGCGGTACACGGAAGCGGTGACCGACACGGTCGAGAGCGTGTTCAACGAGATGCTCTCAGAGACGCCAGTGCTCTACTTGCTCTCACCTGGCGCTGACCCAACGGAGGCGATCGAGCTCTTTGCGCGCAAGAAGCGCCAGAGCATCCAGTCGATCTCCATGGGCGAAGGCCAAGAGGTCGTTGC
Organism: Pythium guiyangense; assembly: GCA_003730235.1. Classification (NCBI taxonomy): domain Eukaryota; phylum Oomycota; class Peronosporomycetes; order Pythiales; family Pythiaceae; genus Pythium; species Pythium guiyangense. The sequence goes on along the minus strand of QXDM01000193.1, from coordinate 10,141 downwards.
GTCGAAAGCGATCAGCGCAGCGATGCTCAATGGCTCGTGGGTCCTCCTGCAGAACTGCCACTTGGGCCTCGACTACATGGACACGATGGACGACGTGCTCGCCAAAGTCCGAGAGAGCTCGGCGCAGGACTTCCGCCTCTTCCTCACGTCAGAGCCACACGACGCGTTCCCGATCGCACTGCTGCAAAAGTGCACGAAAGTCACGAACGAGCCGCCGTCCGGACTCCGCGCCGGTATGCTCCGGTCGTACACGGTGCTCGTGGACCAAGACAAGCTCGATCGCATCGAGAGCCCGCAGTGGCGCAGTCTCCTCTTTGCGTTCTGCTTCCTGCACTCGGTCGTCCAGGAGCGGCGCAAGTTTGGCGCCTTGGGCTTTGGCGTCCCGTACGAGTTCAACTCGAGCGACCTGAGCGCTGCGATCAGCTTCCTCGAGCGCCACTTGTACACGTCGAGTCTGTCGTGGACGACGATCCAATACATGGTCGCCGAGGTGCACTACGGCGGTCGGATCACGGACGAGATGGACCGACGGCTCTTCAAGGCGTACTGCGAAGCCTGGTTCAACCCGACGGTGCTCAACAGCGCGTTCTCGTTCTCGCCTGAGACCGTCGTGGTGAAGAGCAGCAGCGGCTTGAGTCCGCAGCAGCAGCAGCACCCGCCGATGTTCAACTACGCGATCCCCGACGCCGTCGAGGTCGAGGAGTTCCAGCGCCTGATCAGCGCGTTCCCAAAGGTCGACTCGCCCGAGGTCTTTGGGCTCCACCCGAACGCCGACCTCACGTACCGCGTGAAAGAGGTCACGTCGCTGCTCAACGTCATCCTCGAGACGCAGCCAAAGGACCAGAGCGCCGGGCGTGGCGGCGAGACGCGCGAAGACATTGTCATGCGCAAGTGCAAAGAGCTCACGAGCGCGATCCCCGAGCGCTTTGTCGAAGACGACGCGCTCCAGGTCATCAAGACCAAGCTCGGCGGCGTCGAAGCGCCGCTCAACATCTTCCTCGTTCAGGAGATCCAGCGCCTGCAGTTCGTCCTTGCGATCGTCCAGCGCACGCTCGAAGAGACGCAGCGCGCGATCGTCGGTGAGATCGCGATCACGGTCGCGATCCGGAACACGATCAACGCGATCTTTGATGGCAAAGTGCCGCGGTCGTGGATCTACCGCAGCGCTGGCGACGAGATCTCGTGGCTCTCGTCGACGCTCGGGCTCTGGTTCACAGGGCTGACGGACCGCACGATCCAGCTCCGGAGCTGGCTCGACAAAGGCCGACCACATAGCTTCTGGCTCGCAGGCTTTGCGAATCCGCAGGGACTCTTGACTGCGATGACGCAGGAAGTGACGCGCCACCACGCGAGCGAGCGCTGGGCACTCGACGACGTCGTGTACCACAGTGAAGTAACCGACTATGAGAAGCTCGAGCAGATCAAACAGGCGCCGCGCGACGGCATCCTCGTGCATGGACTGCTCGTAGACGGCGCAGCGTGGAACCGGAACGACGGGACACTCGTCGAAGCCGAACCGAAGCGCTTGTTCGCGCCACTCCCGGTTGTGTACGTGACTGCGACGACGAAAGCGCAGCGCAAGAACCGGACGAATGACTACGGTCCGTACGGCGGCTACGAGGCGCCGTGCTACAAGTACGCGCTGCGCACGGACCGGTACTACATCTTCTCGGTCGTGCTCTCGTCGCGCGACCACCGACCGCTGCACTGGACGCTCCGCGGCGTCGCGTTGCTGTGTACAGCCGATCAGTAAGTGTAGCGCCGAAGGACAGCTCAGTGTTGCAAGGTTAGTCGGAGGACAGCAAGGTTAGTCAGAGTAGCCAATTTGTAACTGTAACCGGTACCGAGTCTATTCTTCAGCGAAGCCGGTTACTCTACCTTTCGTCCAGAGTGTCGACCTGTGCACTCCACGTACACACACGCACGATGGGCAGTCTCTTCTCGCGTGAGCCTGTCACTGTGTCGCCGCAGACGCACCACTTTCGCGCCACGACGCAAGCTGGGACGCTCGTGTACGTCGCGCTGTCGAACAAGACGCACCGTGTCGCGCCGATTACCGAGTCGTGTCGCATCGACAACACGCTGTTCTTTGGACTCAAGGTGCGCTTTGACGACATTGTGATCGAGGCGCAGATTGGGACCGGCAACTTTGGCGTCGTCTACAAGGCGCTGCTGTACAAAGGCAAGCACCTCGCAGTCAAGCGCTTGCTCGTGCAGCACTACTCGAAGAAGAACATCCAGGACTTCCAGAACGAGATCTCGATCCTCTCGATCCTTGCGCACCCAAACATCGTGCAGTTCCTCGGCGCAGTCATGGAGCCGCCGACGTTCTGCATCCTCACTGAGCTCTGCGCCGGCTCGCTCGCAGACCTACTCCACCTTGCACAGAGCCGGCGCCTGAACGTCACGTGGGGACTCACACTCGACATTGCGCTCGACTGCGCCAAAGGCGTGCTGCTATCTCCACACACTCAATCCAGTCGTGCTGCATCGCGACATCAAGGTGCGCTTCGTGTGTGCGCATTCGCTGGGCTTTGCGATTCGCAACGCTTGCTCAAGTGGCTCTCGTAGCATGACTGACATCGGTTTGTATCGTTGGCGGATGTTGACACAATGATCGATCGATCGATGGACTACTAGGGCGAGAACCTGCTGTCACAGAAGCGTTCCGATGCAAGCTGAGCGACTTTGGACTCTCTCGGAGCCTCAACCCGAACTCGAATGCGCAGACAATGTGCGGCACGCCGCGGTGGCTCGCGCCCGAGGTCTTTCGAGGCGAGGACTACTCGGAGAAGATCGACATCTACTCGTACGGCATTGTGCTCTGGGAGCTCTTTTGCTTCAAGAAGCCGTATCTCGACCAGGACCCCGATCAACCTCGCGTACATGGTCGCCCACGAAGAGCTTCGACCCGAGCTGCGCGACCACATCCCCGAGATCCTCATGCGTCTCATGCGCGCGTGCTGGGACGTCGACCCCGTGAAGCGACCGTCGTTCAGCACGATCATCTTTCTCATCGAGGAAGCACGGAATGTCGTGCCACTCACACTCGCGATCGACCTGTCGCGGGTCGTACGCCGAGTCCCTCGCTGCGCACAAGCGCCACACAAAGACGATCGTGAAGCCGTACGGACTCACATCCGGCATGCTCTAGCACTCGCTCAACACGATCGATCGTCAAGTCTGATGTACTACACCTCATACCAACACGAAATGACTGTCTGTGCTTCTTCGCACACTTATCGTAGGTCATTGCTGCGCAAAGCCATCTAGGGACCCGCGGAAACGATGTGATGGAGTGAGTACGCGCTCGCTACTGAGTCCGCCTCGGTGTCGTGCCGACTAGCGTCTCGCTCTCCGTCTCGGCAGCTCTGAACTTGGCACGGATCATGCTCCGTCCATATTTTACCATAAATAATAATATCCCAAACACGTAAATAGTATTGTTGTTACAAATACCGTACAACTATGCTACACGTATGCCCATTCAAGTGACAATGCTCGCCATGCTTTAGGTTGGTGCAATTGTTTACATTCATGTGAGCGCATCATAGTATGCAAAACGCTGTGCAAAATTTCGAAATGTACCGATATATACTGTATGATACATTGGACGAGGTGTTGTAGAGTGTACTACAATGTACTACAATTCTAAATGTGTGGCATTGACTTGAGTGGGCATGTAAAGTTGAAACTCAAGTTAACCGATACAAATGCGTTGACCGAGCGAACAATGTCAACAAACCTACACAATGTGCCGTGCGTAGTGGCTATGATCGTTGTGCTTGAGAGCTCAATTTGCACGCTACTTGATGTATTTTTGATATAACCCACACTGGATGACGCGTTGCACATCGATGACGCGTCGAGGTGGCTTGTCACATTCACATTCAATCACGTCGGTGATTGGCTAAATTATTGACGAATCAAATGCGGTCTCAGAAGATTGCGTATTCACGTTGCTGTCAGCTTGTATTTGGGTATGAACTCGGTTTCGACAGACTGCGTTTGAATCTCTATGTAGATTAGAAATATCTGGGAACCTCCTTTTCTCCGATACGCAATGCTATTTTATGGGTTGATTAGTCGAGGGATCCTTTTGATACAGTTTTAAGGTATTTGTTGGAACCTTGGCTCCCTCCATGACGTACGAGAGGATACTGTCCAGCTTGTTGTGTGTCGACGACGACCGCGATTCTTTTTTTGCGCGAGCAAGCATTTGGAATCAGTATGGATGCGCTCTGAGAAGATAGTGAAGAAATCCCGTACCTTGCGCACGCTATAGTGAAGAATGCGAGGATGAGAGTGTTTCGACTCAAAATATCGACGCACGCGCCTCAGCTGGTGACGTCAGCGCGTTTCCTGCGCCAAATCGAGTGCGCAACAACACGAGTCCACGTTGGCGCGTTGGAGGAAGTGTGTTTGTAGAGTTCTGTTCTTGCGTGTCATGCGGCTCGGATCCGACTGACTCGCGGCGCGTGACGCGCTGCCTTCGCGTCGCGTCGATCGATCCGAGTTGATACTGTGTGTGGTGCTTGCCGCCTTGCTCGTTTGCTTGCTCGCGCGAGACTCACTCGAGCATTCGCACCCCCGGACTCACGTCGATCGGACGGACGAGCAGGCAGTGCTGACTGCGCAAACGCCGAGCGTTTGTTGTTCCGCCTTCGCATCAGGCACACACACCCGGCCGATCCAAGCGAGTTCACTCGAGATGTGCGTGTTGCCGCCTTGTTTTGCGTTGCTTGCTTGCGAAGCGTTTGCTGCTTCTCTCGGCGAGACAAAGAAGCACACGTGAGTTGCGTCCGCAGTGTTTGCTTGGTCGCTCACTCACTCTCACTTTGCATTTCCACGCACACAGCACCCGTAAGAGCAGCGTCTAGCACCGGATAGCACACACACACACACATCTATCGACTAGATAGCAACAGCAGCGCTCGACACTCGACGCCATGAGCGCTGTCAGCACCTCTGCGAATCCGCCCACAACAGCCGCAAACATAAACGCGAATGCGTCGGCGATGCAGCTCCGCTCGCACTCGACGCGGTCGCTGACGCCGATCGCGACCACGGCACCGTCGGCTGTCTCGGTCATGCCGCGCACATCGCAGAGTGTGTTCCAGTCGATGTGGATCGGCGCGACTGCCGGCATGGGCGGCATCATCGCGGTGTACCCAGTCGACGTCGTCAAGACGCGCATGCAGCACAGCCGTGTCTCGAGCTCTGCCGTGCAGGTGCTGAACAACATCATCAAGCACGAAGGCTTCGTGTCGTTCTACAAAGGTCTCGGTCCGCAGCTCTGCGGCACGGTGCCTGACAAAGCCGTGTCGCTCGCGACGCGCGAGTACGTCAAGGGCAAGTTCGCAGACCCGAACGCGTTCACGGCGTCGTTCACGTCGGCTGTTGCCTCGGGCATCACGCAGTCGGTCGTGATGAACCCAGTCGAGATCGTGAAAGTGCGCATGCAGATTGAGAGCTCGCTCACTGCGTCGGGCGTGATCCGCGAGCTCGGACTGCGCGGCGTCTACCGTGGCTACAGCGCGTGCGTCTCGCGCGACGTCATGTTTGCTGCGACGTACTTTACGCTCTACGACTACGCAAAGCGCCGGCTGCAGATCGAAGACGGCTCGTCGATCGGCTGGTCGATGGCTGCAGCGTCGACTGCAGGCATTCCCGCAGCGTTCCTCTCGACGCCGCTGGACGTGCTCAAGACGCGCATGCAGTCGCGCGGCGCAGCGCAGCTCGGGTTCCGCGCGACGCTCCAGCAAGTGTACTCGGAGGGCGGCGTGTCGGCGCTCTTTGCCGGCTGGGGACCGCGCGTCGTCGCATTGCACCGCAGTTTCGTGCTCTCGTGTCCTACGACTGGCTCCAGCACCGCTTCAGCCAGCCATGAGGTCGCTCGCCGTCACTACTGCGTGCCATCGACACACACAGAGCTGCTCAGGATACACAGCCACTACTAACCTATAACCTCGTTACTTATTCACCGCCATCACGTCATCCATTGCCATGTCGACCACAGAAAGAAGAGTCAGTCAAGAACTGGCGATGCGTGTCATAAAGTGTAGCCATTGTCCATAGGATCCTACTCTGCTGACCGACGCATTGCTACCTCATCATGCATCGAGCGAGCGAGCGGAACGATGCACGCGCACTTGCTCTCACTCAAGTCCAATTGCTCTACGCAAGGAGCCACTGGAGGTCGGCGCGACCCGACGCCGCAGCAAACTCCTTGGCGTCGAGGAAGAGCTGCTGCTTGTGCTGCAGCATCGCCTTGTTCGTCGTCACTTGGATCGCGAGCGAGCCTGCCGACGTGAGCGCGGACTTGACGTCCGCGTACTCCATCGACGCGACGTACGCGCGAATGTCCTCTGGCGCAATGCCCGAGCCGTTCGCGAGCACGGCGTCGTCCGCGGCAAAGAACACGGCAGGACGCGTGACAACGACCGAGATCGACGAGTCCGCAAACTGCGCCTCCTCGGCAATGATCGTCACGCTGTGGCGCGGCAGCAGCGACAGCGGCGCTGGCGTCGAGCCGAGCGACGTCGCGACCGTGCCAACGAACGCCTGCACTGCAGTCGTGATCGTCTTCGAGCCCTCCTTCTCAGCAAAGTAGACCTGGATCTTGTCCTGGAGCTCCAGTCCCGCCTTCTTGCGCAGCTTCTGCACGCGCGTGATGAACTCGCGCGCACAGCCCTGCATCTTGAGCGTCTCGTCCTCGCGCGTGTGTCAATGATGACCGTGAGGTTGCCCGAGACCGAGACGTCGGCCTCATAGATCTTCTTGTCGCCCTTGAACTCGCGCTTCACGAGCATGTCGTCGCCCGCGAGCACGTGGCCGTCGACAGTGATGCTCTTGTTTGCCAAGAACGCGCTCACGTCGTCGTGCGTGAGCTCAGCGACTTGCTTGCGCACACCGCTAAGCGCCTTGCCGAGGCGCTTGCCAAGTGCCTTGCTGTTCACTTCGGCCTTGAGCACGCCACTCCTTGTCGTTTGTCGTGAACTCGAGGTCGCGCATGTTGAGCTCGTCGTGGATGTACGTCTTGAGGAGCTCAAGCCCGTCGAGCGCGCTTTGTCGGTCGAGACAACGATGACCTTCTTCACGGGGTTCTTGAGAGAGATCGTGCGGCGCTCGCGCACGACGCGGCCCATCTCGATCACGTCCTGGAGGTTCTTCATGCGGCTCTCGACGTTCTCGTCAATGCGCGAGGCGTCAAAGTCCGGGAGCATGAGAGGAAGTGGACGCTCTTCGCAACGCCGTCGGCGTCTTCAGCCAAGCCTGCGACCTTGTTCACGACCGACGGGTGGAACTGACGCAGGAACTGGTACATGTACTCGGCAAAGAACGGCGTGAACGGCGCCATGAGCTTCGAGAGCGTGTAGAGCACTTCGTAGAGAGCGCCGAGAGCGCCACGTGCGCTTCGTCGTTGCCGGCGCTGCCCTTGAGACGGAGGCGGTTCAGACGGACGTACCACTTCGTGAGCTGGTCAATGAACTCCACGAGGCGCGGCACGACCGTGTACAGGCGGTACGCAGTCATCTCTTCGTGCACAAACTTGATGAGGTTGTGCAGCGCAGCAATGATCCACGCGTCCATGTCGTTCGTCGACGCAAGCGCTTCGGCCTGGCTCGGCACGAACGCCACGCCCGTGCTCTCCTGGAGCCGCGCAGCGTTCTGCGCAAAGAACGCGCCGAGTTGAACCACGGTAAGAAGAGCTCGCGAATGACGCCAAAGACACCGGCGGTCTGGAACCGCAGCGGCTCAGCGCGCACGACCGGCGAGTTGATCAAGTACAGACGCAACGCGTCGGCGCCGTACTTTTCAAAGATCTCGGCCGGGTCCGTGAAGTTCCGGAGGCTCTTGCTCATCTTGCGACCATCCTCTGCGAGCACGAGGCCGTTGCAGATGAGGTTCTTGAACGCCGGCTTGTCAAAGAGCGCAGTCGAGAGCACCATGAGCGTGTAGAACCAGCCGCGGGTCTGGTCGAGACCCTCAGCGACAAAGTCGGCAGGGAAGCCCGTCTCGAACTTGTCCTTGTTCTCGAACGGGTAGTGCTGCTGCGCGTACGGCATCGAGCCACTCTCAAACCAGCAGTCAAAGACCTCTGGCACGCGCCGGAGCACGCCCTTGCCCTGCTTCGACGGCAGCGTGTGATGTGGTCAATGAACTCGCGGTGGAGGTCCGTGATCTTCTCGCCCGAGAGCGCCTCGAGCTCAGCGATCGAGCCAATGCACACGACCTCTTCGTAGTCGTCGCTCACCCAGAGCGGCAGCGGCGTGCCCCAGAACCGACCGCGCGAGATGTTCCAGTGCCGTCGACGAGCCAGTTGTGGAAGCGCTTCTCCACACGAACGACGGGACCCAGTACGTCCTTGTTGTTCGCGACGATGCGGTCGCGGATCTTCTCGACGTTGACAAACCACCCAGGGATTGCGCGGTAGATGAGCGGCGTGCCTGAGCGGTAGCAGAACGGGTAGCTATGCACGATCGTGCCCTTCGACACGAGCCGGTCCTTGCCTTGAGCTCTTTGCAGATCACGTCGTCTGCGGCCTTGACGTGCATGCCCTTGACGAGCGGCACGACGTCCGTGAAGTGGCCATTGTCGTCGAGCGTCGCGGGGAGGTTGAACTTGTCGGTTACGCCGTGCTTCACGCACACGCGGTAGTCATCTTCACCGAACGTCGGCGCTTGGTGCACAATGCCCGTGCCGCCGTGTCGAGCACGTAGCTGTCGCTGAGGACGCGGAACGCGTTGGGCCACGACGCAAAGCAGTCAAAGAGCGGGGGTACTGCTTCCCCACGAGCGTCGCGCCTTTGAACTTGTCGAGGACCTCAAACTCGCCGCCCTTGTACCCCTTCTTGTCCATCTTCGGGTACACCTGCACGAGCCGAGACTCGGCAATGATGTACAGCTTGCCAGACTTGATGTCCTTCACCTTGACGTAGTCGAACGCGTCGTTCACACACAGCGCCAGTTGGACGGCAGTGTCCACGGCGTCGTCGTCCACGCAAGCAGCGACACGTCCGGCTCGTCGACGAGCGGGAAGCTCACGACCACGGACGGGTCCGGCGCGTGTCGCGGTAGTCCATGTTCGCCTCAAAGTTCGACAGCGACGTCGTGCACGCAGTCGAGTACGGCAGGATCTTGTAGCCGCGGTAGACGAGCTCCTTGTTGAAGATCGTCTGGAAGACGTTCCAGACCGACTCCATGTACCACGGCTCCATGGTCTTGTAGTCGTTTTCGCAGTCGATCCAGCGCCCAATGCGCTTCACCGTGCGCTCCCACTCCTTCGTGTACCGCTGCACGATGCCGCGGCACTCGGCGTTGTACTTGTCAATGCCCATCTCGAGCACCTGCTCCTTCGTCGTCACGTTCAGCTTCTTGTTGATTTCGTTTCTCGACTGGCAAGCCGTGGCAGTCCCAGCCAAGCGGCGCTCGACGTAGTGCCAGTCTGGTGCGCATAGCGCGTGACCGTGTCCTTGATCGTACCCGCGAGGATGTGGCCGTGGTGCGGCAGCCCCGTTGCGAACGGCGGACCGTCGTAGAACGTGAACGGCTTGCGGTCCTTCGACAGCTCGAGCGACTTTTTGAACGCATCGAGCTCTTCCCAGAGCTGCAGGATCTTGACTTCCTCGTCTGGGAACGAAATGCGCTCTGGGAGCGAGCGCGACGGGCGCTTGGTGGTCAGCCATCGTTGCGTACGATTGAGCTAGTAGTGAGCGAATGCGCAAATGAAGACGAGCGAGCACGCGAACGAAGCAGAGCGAGCGAGTGCGCGGACCAGCGATCGGCGGGCTGCGTCGTGCTTGCTTGCGAGGAGCTCGATGCGAATGTGGTCGAGCGACAGCCACAGGACGATCGCGCGTGCAAGTACCATGTACGCAAGATCTATACGCGCGAATTCTTGTGGTGCCTCGATAAGTACGACAGAGTGCAGGACATTGCCGATGCATCTGTTGCGAGAATGTCCATCTGCTCATGCTAGTGTTCAACGTGCATCACGACATTCATCATGCGCTTCTCTCATGCGCTTCACCACAAGAACGCGCATGTGCATTTGCGATGTCGTTCGTGTGCACACGACCTTCATCAATCGTAGCAACAGCTTGTGAGCGGCATTCCTCATGCAAGTGTCCTTGAGGCTG
>QXDM01000192.1:0-63169 GCA_003730235.1 Pythium guiyangense | reverse complement strand
ACCCTAACCCTAAACCCTAAACCCTAAACCCTAAACCCTAAACCCTAAACCCTAAACCCTAAACCCTAAACCCTAGCAAAGCCAAGATCCCAGCGGAAGTCCGGCAACTAAGGGAGGAGTTCCAATTTCACCCCGACCGCCCGACATTCAAAAACGCTCTCGCCATCTTCGCTCTTCGAAGCGTCCGAGAAGTGGATGACGAGGTCTCAAACCTCGCTTTCCACGACCTGACGTCTTCACCTGCCAACCTACCTGCTACTCTCAAGCGACTGTTGGGACTGAACCTCAACTTCTGTCCCACACCGCGACGCATTTCGACTACCGACCTCCTGCAACGGCTGCCAGACTTCGCTCGTTCGCTCCGACTCCGGTACCTCTTCCGGAACAAGAACGACACGACATTCACGAAGACTTCAATCTACGTGAAGAACGAAGGCTTTCAGCCACCCCCATGCCCACCTGCGATCGAAGCAACGCTACGCACCATCGAACAGCGACTCCAAAGCTCGACATGGGTAACCAAGCGACGCTTCAACATGACCAAGACCCAACGGGACTTGCTCAAGACCCTCATGTTCCGACACGACATCAAGGTGCTGCTGACCGACAAGAACCTCGGGCCAGCCATCATGACGTCAACGCAGTACATCGACTTTTGTCTCGATCACCTCCAAGACACAACGACGTACCGGAGCATCCAAGCGCCTCCAGAAGCCATCCTGAAGCTGCTGAAGAGTACCGTCAGGAAGTACTACCAACGCATCTTTCAGCAACACGGCTACGACATGGACTGGAAGGACACGGCGATCATCTGCCACCAGATCGACTCAAGGACAGTCAACGTGTTCTACGCGTTGGCCAAGATCCACAAGCCTCAGCTCGCACTGAGACCGATTGTCTCAAATGCGAATGGAGTGCTCCTCGGACTCTCCAAGTGGCTCGACTACCAGCTCCAGCCACTGCTGAAGACTTCGGCATCATACTTGAAGAACTCGGATCAGATCCTGACCGACTTCGCCGACCTCCAAGTCACGTCGCAAGACGAGATCCTCACGTTCGACGTCGTCTCGCTATACACAAGTATACCGATCGACTACGCACTCGAAACGTTTGCCAAGATCCTCGACGACCATCGATGGAAGACTGCCATCCTGGAAGGACTGCACCTCATACTGAGGTTCAACTACTTCCAGTTCGGCGACACGATGTGGCACCAAGTCACAGGAACCGCAATGGGTACTCCTGTTGCACCAGCTTTTGCCTCGCTGTACCTTGCGTACTTTGAGAGCCAGCTGAAACCAGAGTTCCAAGCGTCCCTCGTGTACTTCCGCCGATACATCGACGATGGATTGATCATCTGGCGCCCCCGAACGGAAGATCCTTTTGCACTCAAAAGGTTCTTCGCCAAGTTCACGCGTCTGTCAAGGCTCAAGTTCACACACGAACGAAGCTTGACCGAAGCGCCGTTTCTCGATCTCTGGATCATCAAGACCGAGGACGGACTTCGAACCAAGACGCACCAGAAAGCGCTCAACCTGTACCTCTACCTGCCAGCAGCCAGCGCACACCCACCTGGCGTGCTCAAGGGTTTGATCTACGGGCTCGTGAAGAAATACGCAATGCAGAACCCAGACCCGAACGACTTCAAGTCGATCGTCAATCTGCTTCTGCAACGACTGCAAAGTCGAGGCTACCGAGCCGCGCAATTGCTACCGATCTTCCGAGCTGCGCTGGAGGAAACAAGAGCACCAAGACCGCGGACATCCAAGGTCTTCTTCAAAGTTCCCTACGATCCGAATGGACCGTCTGGCTCGGAACTGAAGAGACTCCTTGACGTCCAAGCACTCGAAACCGAAACAAAAAAGTTCGGCATCGACCAAATCAGCCTCTGCTACTTGAAGCCTCCGACGCTCAAGCGCAAGCTATGCCCAACGAGACTACCACCGACATTCTCCCCATCGCCTGCAGACCGCCTCGCACGTCGATCAAGAAAACGAAAGCGATCGGAGTGTACAGAAGACGGGGGTAAACCCTAAACCCTTTGACACGGTGGCGCGTCACAATCAGCAGTCACGATGTTGAAGATTCCCAGCACGAAAATTCGACACGGTCGAAGATTCGCACTGCGAAAATTCTCAGCTGGATCCGTTGGGTACACCACTGGATTCTCTGGGTACACAACTGGATTTTCTGGGTACATCTCCCCAAAAATCTTGTTTCAACCCACACCCAGTTCTCGAAGACTCAAGCGCACCCACGCACGCAAGTCGAAGATTCGAGAAACCAAGATGCATGAATCTTGCATGTGTAGTGAGTAGTTAGCAGTAGCAGACCAAGCTTCAGCCGGACGCTCACTTCTCAATTTGCCGTCCACTGAAGAAGCCCAAGCGAAAGGACCACCGGAGAGGCCGACCTCCCGACCCTTTGGACAACCAAATACAACCGTTTTTGTCGCGTCAAGCCCGAGTCGCTCAAGTCACAAACCGCTCGGCACCGCTTCGCGCTGCCTCGCGTGTGCACTCACTCCGGCTTCGCCTCCGTTCGTGCCTCAACCCTAAACCCTGAACCAAGCAACACGAAGACAATCAAGGATGGACTCGCAAGCATCGCTCGCTAGAAGCCCGCCGCAATTTTCCAAAGACCTCGTCTCGACTGCCATTGTCGAGTACAAGGCTTTGTTGAAGCAAATCGCGTCCAAGACCCGTGCCATCGACAAGCTCGAGCACAAGACGCCCAAGTCGATCCAGCACAAGATCGACCTGAAGCTCCCCCCAGCCGTTCGTGACGCACGTCCGAACCAGGCAAGCGAGCTCCAGCAACGCTTCAACACCGCCATCGAAGCCTCGCAAGCTACGATGCGCCAAGTGATACTCGAAGCTGCCAAGACCGAGCTCGAGCTGCTGCTCGAGACTCGTAGCAGATTCAAGGTCACGCATGGAAGCAAGCTTTACGAGTACTTCGAGAAAGTATTCGTGCAAGTTCGCCAACTCGTCTGCCCAGACGCCACCATTGAGTTCGCGCCGGTGCTGCCGGACGAATCTCCGGCTCTGTTGCGCACGGCGATTGACGACTTGAACCGTTCCGTCGCATTCCTGAACGACTCGCTCGACAGGATCGACTACGAGGACGTTCTCGCGACGACTCTTCGAGAGCAGCGCCAAACGGAACGCCAAGCCCAACGGGCTTCGGCAGACGCTATGGAGCTCGAGACTTCGAATGAAGTTCTCGTCGCCGCTCTTGTGAAACAAGAAGTCGCGAAGAAGACAAGCTCGCTCAACAAGGAGATCAATCAACTACGTGCGGCGTTAAACGCCAGCGCCAACCGACTTGGAGCCCGGAACGGCGCAAACACGAAGAAAGTGCTCCAAACAACGGAGACACCGTCACAACAAACAAGTCGAAGCGGTGGAGGAAGAGCCCGAGAACAACCGCTCGGAAGAAGCGCCAACAACTCCACCAGAAGCAACAGAGGAAGGCAGCAAGACAAGCGAAGCGCAAAGCCAAGATCCCAGCGGAAGTCCGGCAACTAAGGGAGGAGTTCCAATTTCACCCCGACCGCCCGACATTCAAAAACGCTCTCGCCATCTTCGCTCTTCGAAGCGTCCGAGAAGTGGATGACGAGGTCTCAAACCTCGCTTTCCACGACCTGACGTCTTCACCTGCCAACCTACCTGCTACTCTCAAGCGACTGTTGGGACTGAACCTCAACTTCTGTCCCACACCGCGACGCATTTCGACTACCGACCTCCTGCAACGGCTGCCAGACTTCGCTCGTTCGCTCCGACTCCGGTACCTCTTCCGGAACAAGAACGACACGACATTCACGAAGACTTCAATCTACGTGAAGAACGAAGGCTTTCAGCCACCCCCATGCCCACCTGCGATCGAAGCAACGCTACGCACCATCGAACAGCGACTCCAAAGCTCGACATGGGTAACCAAGCGACGCTTCAACATGACCAAGACCCAACGGGACTTGCTCAAGACCCTCATGTTCCGACACGACATCAAGGTGCTGCTGACCGACAAGAACCTCGGGCCAGCCATCATGACGTCAACGCAGTACATCGACTTTTGTCTCGATCACCTCCAAGACACAACGACGTACCGGAGCATCCAAGCGCCTCCAGAAGCCATCCTGAAGCTGCTGAAGAGTACCGTCAGGAAGTACTACCAACGCATCTTTCAGCAACACGGCTACGACATGGACTGGAAGGACACGGCGATCATCTGCCACCAGATCGACTCAAGGACAGTCAACGTGTTCTACGCGTTGGCCAAGATCCACAAGCCTCAGCTCGCACTGAGACCGATTGTCTCAAATGCGAATGGAGTGCTCCTCGGACTCTCCAAGTGGCTCGACTACCAGCTCCAGCCACTGCTGAAGACTTCGGCATCATACTTGAAGAACTCGGATCAGATCCTGACCGACTTCGCCGACCTCCAAGTCACGTCGCAAGACGAGATCCTCACGTTCGACGTCGTCTCGCTATACACAAGTATACCGATCGACTACGCACTCGAAACGTTTGCCAAGATCCTCGACGACCATCGATGGAAGACTGCCATCCTGGAAGGACTGCACCTCATACTGAGGTTCAACTACTTCCAGTTCGGCGACACGATGTGGCACCAAGTCACAGGAACCGCAATGGGTACTCCTGTTGCACCAGCTTTTGCCTCGCTGTACCTTGCGTACTTTGAGAGCCAGCTGACACCAGAGTTCCAAGCGTCCCTCGTGTACTTCCGCCGATACATCGACGATGGATTGATCATCTGGCGCCCCCGAACGGAAGATCCTTTTGCACTCAAAAGGTTCTTCGCCAAGTTCACGCGTCTGTCAAGGCTCAAGTTCACACACGAACGAAGCTTGACCGAAGCGCCGTTTCTCGATCTCTGGATCATCAAGACCGAGGACGGACTTCGAACCAAGACGCACCAGAAAGCGCTCAACCTGTACCTCTACCTGCCAGCAGCCAGCGCACACCCACCTGGCGTGCTCAAGGGTTTGATCTACGGGCTCGTGAAGAAATACGCAATGCAGAACCCAGACCCGAACGACTTCAAGTCGATCGTCAATCTGCTTCTGCAACGACTGCAAAGTCGAGGCTACCGAGCCGCGCAATTGCTACCGATCTTCCGAGCTGCGCTGGAGGAAACAAGAGCACCAAGACCGCGGACATCCAAGGTCTTCTTCAAAGTTCCCTACGATCCGAATGGACCGTCTGGCTCGGAACTGAAGAGACTCCTTGACGTCCAAGCACTCGAAACCGAAACAAAAAAGTTCGGCATCGACCAAATCAGCCTCTGCTACTTGAAGCCTCCGACGCTCAAGCGCAAGCTATGCCCAACGAGACTACCACCGACATTCTCCCCATCGCCTGCAGACCGCCTCGCACGTCGATCAAGAAAACGAAAGCGATCGGAGTGTACAGAAGACGGGGGTAAACCCTAAACCCTTTGACACGGTGGCGCGTCACAATCAGCAGTCACGATGTTGAAGATTCCCAGCACGAAAATTCGACACGGTCGAAGATTCGCACTGCGAAAATTCTCAGCTGGATCCGTTGGGTACACCACTGGATTCTCTGGGTACACAACTGGATTTTCTGGGTACATCTCCCCAAAAATCTTGTTTCAACCCACACCCAGTTCTCGAAGACTCAAGCGCACCCACGCACGCAAGTCGAAGATTCGAGAAACCAAGATGCATGAATCTTGCATGTGTAGTGAGTAGTTAGCAGTAGCAGACCAAGCTTCAGCCGGACGCTCACTTCTCAATTTGCCGTCCACTGAAGAAGCCCAAGCGAAAGGACCACCGGAGAGGCCGACCTCCCGACCCTTTGGACAACCAAATACAACCGTTTTTGTCGCGTCAAGCCCGAGTCGCTCAAGTCACAAACCGCTCGGCACCGCTTCGCGCTGCCTCGCGTGTGCACTCACTCCGGCTTCGCCTCCGTTCGTGCCTCAACCCTAAACCCTAGGCCCGTCACAAACATGTTCATGTGATCGGGCGTGTTGTTGCGCACATTTTGACCTACTCTGTGTATGCCGGATCACTATTGGATTGTGCTCGAAACCGCCTGCTAACGTCTCTGGACTTATAATTTCTTCAATTTCCGCTGTAGCTCGACAAGTAATCCAGCAAGGCCCGTCACAAACATGTTCATGTGATCGGGCGTGTTGTTGCGCACATTTTGACCTACTCTGTGTATGCCGGATCACTATTGGATTGTGCTCGAAACCGCCTGCTAACCCCTAGAATCTCTGTACAAGATCAAACTCCAAATTAATAAATTCCAAATAAATTTAATAAAACTCTGTACAAGAATCTGCTCTACCGTAAAGAGGCAAGTACCGCCGATATCGTTGACCGCAGTTGGAATAGTGCTTTGAAAAGAGATGTGGATTGCAGCAATTGATGCAATTGCTGCAGAGGACACTTTGGTGTGGCTTTTTTGAAGTGCGGTAATGTCTATGTGAGTTCGTGGACCAGATGTTGTTGTGATTGTGCAGGCGGAGGTTGACCATTGCTACAACGGTGACGATGGCAATAGCAACACAGCAGCTCGATGCAAGGCGACGAGGAAGCACGTCGTCGTGCACGTGCACATCCACTGACATGGACGTTCACTACTACTACACCCACGATCACATCATGAGGGAGCGCGAAAGCAAAGAGAGCATCGCTATCGCCGACCTTCTCTCCGTCCTCGTCGCTGAGCTGTTCTTCTTCTCCACACAGTCACTCAAGCAAGCTCTTCATCAATCAACATCAATCAGTGCGAGTGACGGCTACTGACCAAGAACGACTACACAGCAAGGGAACGGGAGATGTGAAGGCAAGCGATCAGTGCTCAAAAGACATCGAGCTGCGAGAAGCCGCTATCAACACTACAGAAGCTCGCGCACACGACAAAGGTGATGGCATCGACGACAACGCCGGCTGCGGCGGTGGCGACGAGCGCCTCGACGATGAGCGACGGCGCGAAAAAGCTCTGGTGCGCGACTGTCGGGGACGGCAGAGTGTTCTCCATCTCCGTGCGCAATGACGCCACAGTTGAAGATCTGCGAGAGCAGCTTTGCAGCGAGCAGCGGGAGATCGTGACCTGCCCGCCAGCGTGTCTGGACCTCTATCTCGCGAAGGACGCATGTGGCGCGTGGCTCAAGTACTCCACAGAGCTGGCGCAACAGCTACGCACCGCCGAGAGCGAGCCTTCTCATCCCGGACCTCGAGATGTGGCCAATGCTGAACGTGTTCGCCTACCTCGGTGCGGACTTTGTGTGCTCAGACGGCGACCTCCACGTGCTGGTGGTGCAGCCCGACGCGCAACGCGCTGTCGACGAGCCACCTGCGAAGCGAGTAAAGATGAGCAGCATCAGCAGCGGTGCTGTCGGCATGGTCGATCCCTGGTACGCGATGCTCCACAATCATGCTGGTGGTGCAGCCCGCTGTCGACGAGCCGCCTGCGAAGCGAGCAAAGACGAGCAGCATCAGTAGCGGCGCTGTCGGCATGGTCGATCCCTGGTACGCGATGCTCCACAATCATGCTGTCCGAGAGCTGCCCGAGTTGGAGGCGCTCACGGCCGCCCTCGAGGAGGAGCTGCCAGTCAAGATCCCGATCACGAGCGAGTTGAAGCAGCTGCTGTACCCCACGATCCGCAATGTCACAATCAAGGAGATCAGCGACGTCGCGGACAAGGTGTTCGTTGAGACGAACAGCCTCGACTTGACCACAATGTTCATGTTGAAGCCGTTCCTGCAGCCCGAGGATCTCATCCCCGACACCGACGCCAACAAGGCGACCTACTACACCCTCTGGGACACTCTGATCGCGCTCCCGCTCAAGCGCGTGCTTCCTTGGGCGACTTCCAACCATGACACGCCTGTCGGTCCCAGCACGGGCCAGAAGAGGGTCGACTTGAGCTTGAGTGTCAAGTTCCAGCCGGTGCTCCATGGAGAGGAGGAGGCATCGGGCGAGCTGGACGTGCCGATCGGTGACCTCGTCGACAAGCTGCGGTGGGACTACGGCGACACGCCGTACGTGTTTGGCTACGCGACAGCAGGGCTGAACCTGAGTCTGCTCGCGCTCCTGCGCCCGGTCGGTTCGCAGCAACCGATGCCGCTCGAGTTGGGTACCTACTCCGTGGAGCTACCGCTGGATCGCCTGAAGCTGCTGCTCGCGATCATGAACCTGTCTCGACTGCTCGGTGCGCTGGCGGCCAAGATCAAGGCGCAGCCGAAGCGACCCTCGTCGCGCCGCAAGCGCTCGCATGGCATCACTGTACGTCTGCTCGACAACTGCGTGACCAAGACCTACGCCGCTGGCTCGAAGCGCCGCAACCGCGTGGCGCACTGGGCGAGGTTCAAGCACATCGTCGAGACGCACGGCATTCCGAACGTCGTTCGTGTGATCGAGATCGACAAGTGCGCCCGCCGCGTGACGTTCGAGCGGCTCAGCAAACCAGCGAGACCCGAGACAGTGTTACTGCTGCTCCGAGCGCTCCGCGACGTGCTCGAGGCGCTCGCTAAGGTCTCGATCGTGCACCGCGACATCTGCTGGGACAACGTTCTGAAACGCAGAGACGAGGACAAGTGGGTCCTCATCGACTTCGACGACGCGGTGATCGGCGGCGTCAGCACGCAAGCTAACGGCGAGCACCTGAACAAGTCGAACCACGCGCCGGAGATCTTCACGGCGGCGGTGCATGACGAGCGCGTGGACATCTGGAGCATTGGGCACCTGATCGCCGACGCTAGGATCGCCGACGCAGAGGTCGAGGTTTACGACCAGCTGATGACGATCCAGCGCGCGTGCATGCACGAGGACCCGAGCAAGCGACCAACCGCGGAGACGCTTCACAAGCAAGTGAGCCAGCTCGTGCGTCAAGAAGAGGAGCGACTGCAGCAGTCGCGGCCGCAAGAGCGCGAGAGCAAGAGTGAGCAGTCGTAGGTGGACCGAGGGCTCGCTGGACCATGCGTGGCACAGATGACGAGTGCATGTGCCTCGCTGCGTCGGCGCCTCTCGCATTTGTCGCGCGCCGAGCGATATCGATGAGCGAGAGAGAGAGAGAGAGAGCGCGCGAGCAGCGACCAGCGACCAGCGAGACGACAAACAGCAGGAATGCGTATTGCGTATCCTTGAGTTGCGGCAGCACCGATCGAATGACATGCACGTTGATGAGAGACCGCCCTGCTCTTTCCTTCATGGGCTGCTCGTCGTTGCACTGGTACTGGGTCTTGCATCAGTGAGCTGCTGGAGATCTTCTCGCAACTCGCCACTCACTACTCAGTGCGATTCGCTTATCTCGTGTCGCTCCTACTACGCGACTCGCTACTCTCTGCTGCTACTACCTTCTCCTCCGCTGTCTCGACTCGCTCGCTCGCAACGACCCAGCATGTCCACGGTCCGCATGAGCTCCCGCATGCTCATGCTCATGCTCGTACTCATTGATGTACATACTTGCTCCTGTTGCTAGAGCTCGTTCACCTCGCGAGCGCCGAGCACGCGTCATTCTCGCACCAAGACCTGGTCGTGCGGCTCAAGCAAACGGCGTCCGTGCGCGCTTCGCCTGCACACAAAGCAGAGTTTCTCGGCTTTGCGCTCACGCAGGAGATCTTTCGCTCGCTCGATGACGGCGGCGGCTTCACGCAGCGCTGCAAGCGATCTCGCCCCTGTGCATGCGCATCTTCATTGGCGCAGATGGTGCGTACTAGTAGCAGCGCACTCGCGCGCACTGAAAGCTTCGTCGACGAGCACCACTGACGTGTCGTGTGCGTATGTGCTGTGTGTCGCCTCCCAGAGTCTTGCCAGACAAAGATCGCGCTGCTGCATGTGCTCCAGCGCGTCGCGTGGCAGAGCGGATCTCCTCTTGTCGTTCGCGCCATCGCGCGTGCCTTGGTGACTCCGCTTGGCCTCACGCCTCTTCGCGTCGACGCGGTCCAGTCGTACGCGGCGCTTGTGTCGGCGACGGTGGACCTTCTCGTCGAGACCGACGAGGCTGCGTCCCCCGAGTCGACGCACATGATTCGCGACGTGTGCGAGCAGTTCGTACCGCGCACGCGGTTCTTCGTGGCGCGCGAGTCGCGTGTGTACCCTCGTCTGGTGGCACTGCTGCACGAAGAGCGCGACGGGAGCGATGGGGAGTACGACCTCGTGTAGGTCGCGACGATCACGTTGCTGTGCAAGCGCGATGCAGAGATTGGAGTCGAGTACATCGGTCCGATCCAGGCGTATCTCGAGGACGCGCACGTGTCGGTCGTGGCGATGGACGCGATCACGTCGCTCTGCCGCGGCGACTGCTTGGACTTTGTCGCCACGCTCAAGAGCATCGCGCTCAAGACGAAGCAGGAGAAGATCCAGTGCGTCCGCGATACGCTCTTCCTCGAGTGCCTCTGCGTCTTCTACGCGCTCGGCGCAGTCGAGATCGACGCGAACAAGCGGCAAGGAGGCAAGCTGCTTGCGTACCTCTGGGAGCTCAGGAAGCTCCCGTCGTGCCGGAAGGTGACCGAGCGGGACGCGTTCCTGGTCGGGTACGAAGAGAATGAGGCGGTCGAGTACTCGAGCGTGAAGCGAAAGGACAAACTCGTGAACCTTGCGTCGCAGAACGTCGCGGACATGGAGACGAAGCTTTCGGCCGTCCTCGCGCGTCAGGCCGCACCGTGGGCCGTGGAGAGCGACACAAGCAGCGCACTCTTGCGCATCCTGAGCCTCATGAAGGGGTGGCAGGCGTTCATGTCCAAGTACGTCGACACAGTGGACGAGCTGAGCACGCTCAAGCTCACGATCGGCGCGAGCGCTAAAGACAGCGACGAGTTCTTTGTCGACCACATCTGCGCGAGTGTGGCGTCGCTGCTGCACGATGCGAGCGTCGGTCGCGAGCGAGAGCAACTCGAGATGGTCGCGCTCGGCGCCTTGGTCGGCTAGCTGCGCGACTCGAAGCGCTGGGCAGCCAGACAGCAGTGCGTGTGCTCCAGTGTGCCTAAGGGCGAGTCGAGTCGATGGTGAGCCGACTCAAGCAAGCGATGGAAGAGGCGAAAGTCTTTCCGCACGACAAGTACCGCGAGACGGGGCTGACCGCAGTGGCAGGACTCCACTTGGTGCTCGGCCACCGCGCGTTGGACGCAGCGAAGGAGAGCGCGACAGATGCGCGCCTGGGACGCGTTGAAGCAGTCTTGGCACCGCTGCTGCATGGGTCGAACCACGCCCTCGTGCAAGCAGCTGCTGCGATTGCGCTCA
Source organism: Pythium guiyangense (assembly GCA_003730235.1). Taxonomy (NCBI): domain Eukaryota; phylum Oomycota; class Peronosporomycetes; order Pythiales; family Pythiaceae; genus Pythium; species Pythium guiyangense. The sequence goes on along the minus strand of QXDM01000192.1, from coordinate 51,929 downwards.
GTCGCTTGGGCTGGCTGTTCGCCATTGCAGACGCGTCCGGCAGCGATCGACGCGCTGCTCTTTTGACAGCGCAAAGGTGCGTCAAGTGTTGCGAGAGCTGTTGTCTCTCTGTGGCAGCGCTCGGTCTGCGTCGCAGCTCGATCGTCGAGCGCGAGTGATGGCACAGTCACATGGGCGTCACTGATGGGTCTCGCTCGGCTCTCGCGCTCGTTTGCGCATGTCCAGCGGCTTGGGTGGCTCAAGGACGCGCTGAGCCACGTCTGGCACCAGAGCGGAGACACGGGCGTCGTTGGCGTCGCGCTCGGTCTGGTGCTCCTTGAGTGCGTCACGTTCCAACTTGCAGCTGCGTCTGAAGCCGAAGAGTTCGTGCGCGAGTCGATCGATCGTCTCAAGTCAAGTAGCGGCACCAGCAGACTCGACAAGATCTTCCTGTCGCTCGCTGCGTACTACATGATGTGCCAGATGCCGGCACTCGGATGTGCGACGCCGCAAGCGCAGCTTCAGGTGCTCGTGAAGCACTCACAGACGTCGCTCAGCAGCGAGAACCCGTCGGATCTGGTCTTCCAGCTCGCACTCGCAGACGTCGCGAACTACTTCCAGGGCTCGCTCGGCATCCGGTCACGTGGCGATGGTCCAATACGTCGACGTAGTTCTGGAACGGTCCAGCTCGCATCCGAGCTATGCGACATCGAGGCTCTTGTCGAGTGCGTGCGCTCGGCTGCGAGTGCTGGTAACGAGAGCGCGCAGTTTGCGCTCGGGTCGATCGCGGCCGCGAGCGACTTGCTCTACGTCGCACAGAAGAAGCGGTCGTTCGACGCCGAGATCGCGTCGCTGCCGTCGAAGGGGCTGCTCTCAAGGACAATGGAGACGCTGCGTCAGGCGCAGAGCGGCGCTCATTGGCCAACTCAACGCTACCACGACGACCGGGTGGATGGTCACCTCCCATGACCCCGCTTGGTACGCTCGCTACTGTCGTGTCCGACTGCGACGAGCGCGAGCCTCCCGCTCTTCGACTTCTGATCGCTCGTGCATCGCCTCGCGAAGCGACGTTGACGTCACTGTCGGCTGCACCGCGTTCGCTCTCACGCAAGGCATCTGCGACGTCTACGTCGTCAAGCACGCGTTCGCGCGCGAGTCGTTTGCGAACCTGCTTCCACGTATGTAGCGCGAAAGCATCGATGGCTTGCTCCGTCTCGCTGGACACGTCGTCACGGATACACTGGAGCGCATCGTGGCGACTGTGTCGGACGTCGTGCTAGACGCCTGGCGCCGCAAGCGCTTGACAGCAGAGCTCCTGGGCGTCGGATTCCGCGAGACTCGTGCGAACCTTTGTGCGTGATGTGCTCGCGCACATTCCTCGGCAAGACGGCGTCGAGGAGTTTGTGCTCGGCAGCTCCATGGCGCGCGCAGCACACCGCCGCCTTTGCTGAGCTATTGCGCGCTGGCAATGTGTTTGCGCCAGAGCGACGATCGCGCAGTGGCTCGTGCGTCAAGACTTTGCGCAGTGCTGAACGACTGCAAGCGACATCAGACACCACCACACGCAGCGTACGCAGCACACAACACAAGCGACTCGCACGACGTTGTCCAAGACAACACCTGGGCACACTTGCCAGGACCCACGCTGGCATCTCGTGCTCTTTGAGCTTCAGCATCCAGCACGACTGCACCAGCGTCACTGTCTTGTTGAGAGCTGCCAACAGCGACTGCATCGCCACTACATCCTCACAAGCAGCACACAAACGAACGACAGCACGCGTGAGCAAACCAGTGCCAACAGCTCCAGCGGCTCTCGCAACGCCAGGCTCTGCACCATACTTACCACTCCCCCATCTCACTTGACGACAACAGCTTCTCGGTCGCTGCTCTCGCATATCGACACCGCCAGTCATTGCCGCCTCGACAGCATCAGCAGGACCCAGTCACTCTCAAGAGCCATCGCAAGTCTCGGCATCGATGGCGTTCGCGACTTGCATCCGCAACGTCAACAACATTGCTCGACGAATCGCTCAAGCGCTCAAGCGCTCGATCGCTGGTCCGTTCCAATGATCGAGACAACGATGGCTCACTCAAGTCGCACAAGCGCAGCGGCTGGACTAAAGACATCGAGCGTCTTCTGTGGCTGAGCAATGACGCGAGGTGTTGTTGCTGTGCGAGTGAGTGAGTGAGTGATCTTCGTCGTGATCTCCTTCCATGTCTCGACGGAGCTATGTCAGCGGTCGGGAAGCTGTCACAGCGGACGCTGGAGATCCAAAGTGACGTGTTCTCGCTCGTTGCAGTCACGTTGGCGTGCGGTACAGTGAGCTCAAACGCGTTCTGTCGGTCAGCAAAGCAAGGGTGCATGACTGTCGACCCAGCGCTCAAGAAGACTGTCAGTGAAGCGCTGGCAAACAGCTTAGGCGTGCACCGCCTACAGTCAGTGTCCGACCCTCGTATGCGTCAACGATGCCTGGCGCAGCAAGAGCGGTGGTGCTCTCGATGCTTGCTTCGAGACGGAAGCGCTTCAGCGAGCACTTGCGAGCGCCAACTTGTTCGGTCTCATAGACTCGGCGCTCAAAGTGACAACATCGCGCTGACCAAGCGACCACAAGAGCACAGCGACGATGCCGCCAAAGAGCAGCACTTGTCCGAGTGCTCGTGGTGTCTCTTTGCAGCTCAGAGGCAGTCACTAGAAGAGCACGAGACAGCTGAACGGATCGTCACACACACTGCGTGTGCGAGAGGCTCTGGCAGTGCGCAACCCCAGTGGCGATGACCCCCGCCGCTCAAGTTCCTCGTAAAGCACCCAGTGCATCACTCTCTGGATCCGTCTGCGACGTCAGCGGCGATAAACATTGGAGCATCCACACAAGACTGCTGAATCGCGCGAGTGCGTGCACAAGCGCGGGCATGGATCGGTTCGTCTTGTGCTCGGCGACAGCAGCAGCAGTGCAGACAGCAACGTATTGGTGCAACGCGGCGCTGTGGACAATACATGGACAGCTCAGCGTGTTTTGTGTTCAAGCCCAAGGTCCGAGAGATGCCTCGACGTGTTGGTGGACGGCATGTCGAAGAGCAGCGCAACATCCATCACGATCGGCTTGGCTTCAGTATTAGCAGCTGTGTGTCGAGCGGTGTCGTGTGCGTGAGAGACAGCAGAAGTGATGACTTTGATGACGAGGGTGGTTTGTTCTTGCCTGGCGTCGGTACAAGTGTGTCGCTGCAGAGCGGTGCATTGGGCCCAAGTGTTGGCAGGGCAGCAAGAGCAGGGCACGATGGAGAGAGAATGGCGTGAGCTGCAGTATGCGCCACCACCTCAGTGGTGTCTTCTGCTCGTGTCTCGTGGATCTGTGCCGTCGGGATGTTTGCGACGATGATCGACTCGGTGGAGCACTTCATCTAAGAGTTCGCTTGCCGGTGCTCTCATCGCAAACGTGCAGGACGAGATGGCGTTGCATTCGACTGACACGAGGGCGAAGAAGACGCGAAGGAGGCTGTCGAACGACGTGCGAGAGTTCTATTGGAGTGCAGGTGTTACATAGTTTAGTGTCTAGTGAGAGAACTGGCGCTTGTCGTTCGCCGCGCGCTTGCCGTACGGGTTGTCCGCGCTGAACGAGTGGCCCGAGCGCTGGAAGCGCTTCTTCGACCCGCCGTCCTCGTCAAAGCCCACGCCCTTGCGCTTCCCAGTCTTGCCGCTCGTCTTCACTGGTAGCGTCACCTTCGGCGGCACCTGGAGCCCGAACGACTTGGCCACGGCCTGCAGGTCGAGGCTCCCGACGTCAAAGATGTTCTTGAGCGCGTGCGAGGCGTACGCGAGCAAGTAGCCGCGGTACGCGTCCTTCGACGACTTGTGCAAGTAGTACGTCTTCTCCACGAGCTTCATGAGCTGCGACTCGACGTTCGCGATCTTGTTGAGCGGGAACTCGTACTCGTTCAGCGCGACCTTCGCCGCCTTGAGGTACTTGAGGAACCCGAGCTCCTCCGGCAGCAGCATCAGCAGCGCCTTGCCCTTGCCCTTCGCGCCACGCGCCGTACGGCCGACACGGTGGATGTACTCCTTCGGGTCATCTGGCGGGTCGAACTGGATGATCCAGTCGACTGCAGGGATGTCAAGGCCACGCGCAGCCACGTCGGTACAGAGCATGATGCCCGTCTTCGCGTTGCAGAACTGGAAGAACGTCGTCGTGCGCTTGTTCTGCTTCTGCTTGCCGTGGATGTCCATGACCGGAATGTCGATGTAGTTCAGGAGCTCGCCGTAGAACTTCACGGCGGCGCACGACGAGAAGAACACCATCACCTTCTTCTTCAGGTTCTTCTTCAGGAACGTGAACAGCAGCAGGAAGCGCTTGTCGCTCGGCGTCACGACGTAGCCCTGCTCGAGCGTCGCGACCGTCGCCTTCGTGTCCTCCTCCTCCACGCCGACGTACACGGGCTTGTCCTTGATCGACAGGCGCGCGAGGTCCTCGACCTTCTTTGTCTGCGTCGCGCTGAAGAGCATCGTCTGGCGCTCCTTCGGGATGCACTTGATGATCTGCCGCATCTCGTCCTCGAACCCGATCGAGAGGATCCGGTCGGCTTCGTCGATCACCAGGATCTGCAGGTTGTGGTACACAAACGCCTTCGTGTTCTGCAGGTGGTCGAGCAGGCGCCCGGGCGTCGAGATCAGGATGTTCACGCCCTTCACGAGACGCTCCGCCTCGGCGCGGCGGTTCGCGCCGCCCATGACAATGCCGTGCGTCTGCGAGTGGAACTTGCAGATCTCGCGCACCACGCCGTAGATCTGCAGTGCGAGCTCGCGCGTCGGCGAGATCACGATGCAGCCCGTGCCTTTGCGCGGCGTGAACTTCACCTTGTGCAGCAGCTCGACCGCCGGGATCAGGAACGACAGTGTCTTACCGGAACCGGTCTTCGCGGCACCGAGCAGGTCCTGGCCAGCCAAGAGCGGGCGAATCGACTTGGCTTGGATCTTCGTCATCTTCTTGAAACCCATCTCGTTCAGCGCCTTCTTCGTTGGCTCCGACAGCGGCAGCGACGCAAACTCCTCCGCCGAGAAGTAACGCTCGTCCACGCCGCCTTCGTTCGCAGTGTGGTTCGCCACCTCCGCGAGCGCCTGCTCGGTCTCCGCCTCCTCCTCTTCTTCGTGCTCGCGCTGCTGTGCGTCCGTCGCAGGCGCGTCGTCCTTCTCGTCGTCGCTTGCCTGCTCGTCGTCGCTCTCGAACTCGAGCTCCTCGTCTTCGTCGTCCGACGAGGATGGCGCTGCTGGCGGAGCTGGCGCGCTCTTCGCCTTCTGCTTCTTCGCATTCACATTCGCTGGTGCCGCAGTAGCAGCAGGCTTGGCTGCAGCTTTCGTCACCGCCGCATTCGTGCCGGCTTTCTTCGCAGGCGCAGCAGGAGCCGCAGCTGCCTTGGTGCTCTTGTTCTTCTTGCCCGCCATTGTCGTCTCGAAGTGATGGAGCGCAAGTGTGTGTCGCTTGGAACAGCAGCAACACACACGACTACGCTCTCCAGCCATCCGATCGCAAGCTAAAAATGAAGATAGTGAAATAAATGAAGAAGTAGATTGCTCATATAGCGCAGATACTTTGTCATTTGAGCTATATAGGCGATTTCTGCATTTTTATGTGGCTATTTTTTGTGTTGATGTAAACTTGCTTTTATCACTATAGAGGGATTCAAGTGGTGCCACACCTTGATGCTCGCGCTCTCGACTCGAGTCAACTGCATCGCTCGCCGATTCGAGTTCGACGTCCTGTTGCGAGCCAAGTGAACGCAGGTCCACGGTCTACAGCCTCAAAGCCTATCGGTGCGAGACGGCTGACGAGATCAAACAGAGCGTATCGTATTGAGCTCCGAGCATCAGACAAACACAACGCGTTGACTCCCAAGTGAGAACCAACTTGAGCCCTCGGAGAGTCCTACGACAACTCACTCGAATGCGAGTGCCTTCACTCAAGTCTGCTGACGATCCAAACGGTGATCAAGTTCGGACTGTGGTGGCCTCAAAACATTGCTTGACTCGTACCATTCATCGACGCTCACGTGGCAACAGCGTGCCAAAGCTCACTCAAATCGACGAGTTGAGTCGCACAGGGCCGCGGTAGCTCTTGCTCTATCTCCAGCAATGAACTCTATCTCGTTCATGTTCGCTAGCGTTTGGTGTGTGCTTGGCTGGCGCTGTGCATCTTGCAAACCGTTTGTCATGGTCTTGATCTTGATCTTGATCTTGAGCGTGCACACGTTCACATCGGATCGATGGACCGACGGACTCGATGAACACAACGATGATGAACGGATGTTGCGCAACCTGCTACACCAAGCCAAGTCATGTCCGCAGAGCGAATGAACAAGCTGTGTGTGGCTCGCGCGCCTCGCATCCGCAGCTTCGAGACCTCCAAACCACTTTGCTCGAGTGATTTCGACCTGATTTTCGCTAAAATCCGATACCAGAGAGTGTGAGAACGCGAGTGCGAGAGTGTGAGAGTGTGAGCGTAAGTGCAAGGCAAGGCGAGCTGTTCAACGCGAGGAGCGACGGTGAAGACAGAAGCGAGCGAGCGAGCGAGCGATTAAATACGAGATGGATGGATGATGAACCCTGGCGAAGCCACGACGAGTTGCTGCTCGCACTTGGCAGGGAATCGAGTTGTCCCTCCTGTAGTGCGGCTGCTGCTGCACCGCCCACAATCCAATCCGCTCGCTCGCTCGCACACACATCGGCGCCTCGACGCAAGCTCGCAGCAGCCTCTTCACGCACACGATCAAGCGCGACCAACGCAACATGCAGTCGCGATCCGTGCTCCCCGCTTTGGTGCTCGCGCTCCTCGCGATGACAACGCACATGGTCGTCGACGCCAAGGACAGCAGCAGCAAGCCCAGCAAGTCGACGAAAAAGAAACGCAAGCACAACTACTCGGTCCTGATCATCCTGTGCGTTCTCGGCGCCATCGTGATCGTGGGCCTCGCCTTGTACTGCGTGCGTCGGCGCCGTCGCCGTCGCTCGAGCGCGGTCGAAGCACCTGCGAGCGAGCCGTACAAGCTCATGGACCCTGCAACCGAGGCAATGGAGACCGGGCAGAGCAAGTCCTAGTACCTATCTATCTCGATAGACCAAGCCATTGTCAAGACAAGACCATCCAGCAGCACGGTTTGGCAGCGTTCAGTGTGGAGTCGACGCACAAGCGAGACGCATGACCACTCACTCCAGCCCAGTCCAGCTATGCCAGTCCAATCACAGCAGGATCGACGGCAGCGACACCGAGCTTCGTCCGACCATCCTCGACCATGTCGTCGTTGACAGAGCAAAGCCTCCAAAAGGAGTGAGCAGCAGCGCAGTCGCGTGTATCTGAGGAGCTCAGTCGGTCGTCGTGCGTGTGTAGACTGCGAACGCAGAGCAGAGCAGACAACCGGAACGCGGCGATGCTAATCCGAAGGACAAAGACGTTGGTTAGTTGGTTTGTGCGGTGGTCGTGCTCACGGGTGGTTCATCGAGGTCTGTACCCATTGCGTTGTGAATCCAGCCGATGGACTCTAGAGCACCAACCATTGGTTCGTGTAGCCATTCGCTGTGGCCAAACAGCGAGCACTGTTGTGTCGGACGCCTTCCGAGCGATGACAGTTCAAGCACTCTGTCGGCTTCACCAGCACACGCACAATCCAATCCGCTCTCTCTCTCATCGGCATCTCGACTCACGATCCTTGCTCCAGCTGCCACAACCTCCAGCTCGCAGCCTCTTACGAACACACACAAGCTCTTTGCAACATGTCATCGCGCTCCGCGGTTGTGCTCTTCGTCCTCATGTTCATGTTCACACTCGCATTCGTCGCGGCGTCGGCGTCGCTGTCGTACTCGTTCGAGATCAAGGCGGCGGTGGTGGAAGACCGAGCAGTCCATCGAGACCGCACATTTACAACAGCGCACATGGATCCAGTGCCAGCGCCATTTGTCCGAGTCTGCTCGCGAGTCTCGTTGCACCAGTTGTCGGTGCTGCAGCTGTAGCGCTGCTGTGATGCCCGCACTTGCTACAACGCACAACACCACAATGCAACGCTGTCATTGCTCACTGCGCTTGTCGTTGAGTTCGATTCAAGTGATCTGTGAGCTGGTTCGAGCAACAATGTGAGCGTCCGTGCGGGTCTGAGCGACTGGCTACTCACTCGCACACTCACACGAATGCGCGCTCACACTGACACGCTGGAGCTCGACCTCCTCTTCGCGCCAACTCGCTGCTGCGCTTGTTCAAAGCAGTCGCGCATGCTTCTCACACAAAGATCGCGACAAGATACTCGTCATGCGGATAAGACGCCGCAGTGGGCAAATAGACTCATGGTGCAGCGACGACCTTGCTCGCCTCGCTCGCTCACTTGCAGACCCTTCTTGCGGATCGTCGACTACACTGTCACACAGCAGCACAAAGCAAAAGTATCAACAGCTCATCAGAGCCAGCAGCCATCGTAACACATGACTCCGTGGCGACTCGCTACTCTCATGTGTGTCCTCTCGGTCCAAGCGCACTGTTTCCTTCTCCTCGTCGTCAGCATCGGTGTCGGCGTCTCGGCCACAGACGTCGCGATCTCGAACTCCACCTCCGCTACGGTGCCAACTGCGACGCTGTCTGGCTGCCAAGTCTGCGCCGCGACGGGAGACTGCTCGCACGCGTACTTGGGCAGTCCCGGACAGTTCTGCGGCAACTGGCTCGACCGCGCCAGTCAGCGCCAGCGCTGCTGCTGCGCACGCGACGCAACGTGCCAGCTCTCAAACTACGCGTGCAACTGCAGACGGCAGCGTGGGTCCGCGCAGACAAGGAGAGCCGGGACGTCCTGGGGAGCTCCCATTGGTCTCACTCGGCTTCTTCGCGACGTGCATGGGCTGCTGCTGTTGCGTGTGGTGGTGCAAGGCCGCGCGATTCCAAGCAGGAGGTGGCTCGCCGACTGTCGTCTACGGATCTCCCGTGTACGCGCCAGCGCCAGACGTGTATGTGTCAGCTCTGCCGGTGTATGCACCTGCCTACAGCTATGGCTACACGAGCAACTACAGCTACGGCTACGGCTATGGGGGACACCACCACCACCACAGCGGCATGGATGCCGGTACGGGCGCTCTGCTCGGCGGCACTGCCGGTTTCCTCGACGGCATGGCTATCGGCCACGCGATCGGAGACGCAGGCGACTCGGGCTACAGTGGCGGATACGCTGGCGACAGCGGATGCTACGACAGCGGATGCGTGAGCGGCGGCGACTTTTAGCAGACGGCGCTCGCGAGACCGAGCTCGACCGCGACGTCAGTGCGACCACGAACTCTCTGCTGCTGCTGGTGCAGAGCACGCTTGTCGACCACTTTGCTTGGTCAGCGTACCAGTTGCGTCAGCAGGAGCAGTTCCACGACCACCGGCGCTGTTCCGATGTGGTGCGAGCACGTAATACAGAGTATGGAGGAGGAAGAGAGCTTGGCCACGTCGCTCACGGCGTCTCGAGTCAATATGCCACAGCACCTTCGTGACGCAGACACAGCAGTTGCTGTCGCTGACAATGGCGACGACCGCGACACAGGCGCGATCGTGCAGATACATTCATTCATTCATTCATTCACGCGTTCGGTGTCCATTGGTCCAGTTGTTGCTGTTGCTGCTACTGCTGCTGCTGAGCCTGGAGAAGAGCGCTTGCTTGCAGTCGCCGCGCGTGTGTGCATCCAGGCAATGCGCACATCAGCGACCACGCACGTTGTTCGCTCCGTCGAAACGTGTGCTCGTGTGCTCGTGTGCTTGTGCTCTCTCGACAGCAGATGAATAGCGCAGCAATGGACGCGCGAGCATGCAGCAGCGCTTATTTGTAGGCATAAGCGCTTAGAGCGTACGGCCGTAGCCGCGCATCGGGCCGTCGCGGAGCGTCGTCTTCTTCTTGGCGTGCTCCTCGCTGCTGCGGCTCTCCTTTGCCGCCTCGGCGACCGCGACGTCGTTCGGGTTCGTCGGGTCGATCACGCGGCCGTCGTCGAGCGTGTACGGGTCTTCGAGGAGCGAGCTGGCGGTCGTGGACGAGAGCAGCGCGGCGCAGGCGACTGCTGCGATTGCGAGCGCGCGCACGAACGACACCATCGCGTCTTGAGTCTTGAGAGTCTTGAGTCTTGTCGAGTGCTTCGAGAAGTGCGCAATAGAGAGAGTCAGATCGACGTACACTCCTGCTCAGTCCTGCCAAAGAGCCTTCTTGAGCCTCCCACACAGCCTACTGCACCGACTCAAGTCACTTCAACTTGAGCGCTTTCGTCAACGACGACGCTCGCAAGCAGGACACGACCACAGCAGCAACACGAGAGAGAGAGAGAGACTCTCTCGCACACACACTCGAGACGCAAACAGAATGGACCAACGCACAGACAGATCCACAACAACATCAACAGCAGCTGATGACATTGTCACGCACGTCCCAACTGCAGCGAGTCACGAACACAGGGACGCAGTGCGCTCTCGAGCACGAAGTGACAGTGCGTCTGGTCGACGTGACGGTGCAACACGGCAACGCACGGCTGCTCCACGAGCTATTGATGAGCAGTCTCTACGACGCGCTTCAGAACGACGTATCTGCTTCGTGCACGCCACATCGACTCCTGCATCGGATCGTGTGCGAAGGCAACGCAGACATGCTCGCTGCGCTGCTCGCAACAGCGCGAGTCAGTCTGTCGCATTGTCCGTCAGATGCACTCAGCGAAGCGAACGAGCACTCGACATGTGTTGCGCCACTGCTCCTAGCAGCCGAGCAAGACAATGAGCCTGTGATCCGAGTCCTGCCCGAGCACGGCGCTGACCCAAACGCCACAGCAGCCTATGCGAGCGAGTGGACAGCGCTGCATCTGGCGGCCGAGTGGGGGACTGCAGCGTCGTCGCGCAGTTGCTCCGCGCAGGAGCCAACGCAGACGCGAGAGCCAGCGACGGCGACGCGCCGCTCCACATAGCGAGCCGCCACAACCACGTGGCCGTCGCTCGCGCGCTCATTGACGCAGGCGCCGACGTGAACGCTCGAACGACACTGGCTGGACGCCGCTCCACGTCGCTGCGGTCGAAGGACACACGAGCGCAATGGCGCTACTGCTCGAGCACGGCGCGCTCGTAGACGCTCGCGACGAGAGCGGCAGTACGCCGCTGCACGTGAGCGCGTTCTTTGACGAAAACGGCGCGCGGTTCGCCCAGAGCGCGGACGACACGCAGTTCGCAGTCGTGGCTCTCCTGCTCGCGAGCGGCGCAGACCCTCGACTGTGCGACGCAAGAGGGATGTCCCCAGCGAAGCGCGCCAAGCACGAGCGGTACGACGTCATCGTCGACGTGCTGCAGAGTCACCTCGCAGACGCAACTGCTCCCGCTGGCTAAGACCTCCGACTTGCGAATGCAGTCGCTGTATTGAGCCGTGTGCACTGCCTTGGACGGACCTACTTACTCTTCTCGTATGGAGCGCAAGCGCCTCGCGCCTGATGATCATTACAACCACAGCACATCTACTCACTCACGCACTCACTCACTCGCTCACTCACTCACTCGCCACTGACTGACGCCTGCGCACTCGCGATCGCCTGGGCGACTGCGAACTCGCTCGTGTGGCTGATCGAGACGCTGAGCGTCGCCAAGCCGAGGCGATCGAAGACCTCGCGCGCGTGCCCAGAGAGCACCGCCGTCGGCGCCCCGGACGCAGTCAGGACGACCTCGATGTCGCGCAGCGGTGCGCCAGCGCCCTTCCACACGTTCGGCTCGTCCGGCGACGCGCTGGAGATCGCCTTCACGACCGCCTCTTTCGCAGCCCAGCGACCCGCAAAGCTCGCCGCGGCGTGCGGTGCGCTGTAGCAGTACGCCATCTCCCGCTCGGTGAAGTTGCGTCGGACAAAGTCGTCGCGGCCGTCGAGGCGCTCGAACGTCGCGACGGGCTCGACATCGACGCCGAGACCGACAGTCCCAGCGCTGCTCGCAGCGACAGCCATAGGCGCAGTCGTCTGGTGCACCGCGGCGAGCAGCTCCGAGGAGCGAACCGACGGCGTAGACGCAGTCGCACTGTGAGTGATCGGCGACGAGCGAGCGGCACGAGTTGTCTTTGCCGACCGCCGTGTTGCGTTGCCACCAGCGCCAGTGAACCGCCACGTGTTGGCGTCGACGTCAAACGCTGCGCGCGCGGTCGGGTCCAAGTACACGCTGCTCTCCTGCGCGCGCGTGTACGGCGCCGCGTCCTTCACCTGGATGAACGCGTGCTTGCCCATGAACGCGCGCTGTGTGTAGGCGTTCATGCGCACCATGCGCTTCGCCCGCAGCGCCGCGTAGCGACCAAAGACGGCGTCTTCGAGCGTCGAGAGGAGAATGTCCGGGTGCACGAGCAGCACTTCGCCGCCTGCCTGGCCGAACCCGAAGCTCTTCATCACCGCCGCCTTGATGCCGGTCGTCTGGATGCTCCGGTTCGGGTACACGAGCAGGTCGAACGCGCGCAAGGTGGCGCACGCGTTGTCCAAGTTCTTGTTGCCCGGGATGAGTCCCGAGTGGAGCACCTGGACCAAGCCGTTGATCATGAGCGCCGCCGCCGCGCCTTTCGTGTGGCCCGTGAGGTGCTTCTGGCAGATCACCGGCAGCGCGTTCCCAGCCGACCGACCGAGGTGCTCGAGCTGCTTCTGCGTCACGTCGCTCTCGTTCCAGTCGTTCCCCTTCGTGCCCGTGCCGTGGAAGCTCGCGACGCCAATGTCGTCGACACTCAGGTTCCACACGCTCAGCGCGCCGCGCAGTGGAGCGATATCTTCGTAGCCCTGGAAGAAGTCGTGACCCCACACCGCTTGCGCCGCTTGCACCTTGCGCAGCTTCATGCGCTCGAGGTGCCGGACCTGCTGCAACCGGTTCTCGCTGCGCGCGAGCGCCACCTCGCGATCAAACCACGTCTCGATGTCGGCCACTTCGACGCCAAACTGCCGCCGACGGAACGCGAGATCAAGTAGCGGACAGTCGTCGCCAAGCGCGTCTGCAGCTTCGCGCGCAGTCGTCAAGATGCCTTGGCCCGGCGCCGGCACAGACCGGCCGTTCTTGTCGGTCGCCGTGCTCGTGAGCGCAACGACGCCGTAGATCGGACAGCCCATCTCGAGCGCGAGCTCCGCGTCCATGAGTAGCTGTGTGCCTGCGCCGTGACTCTCCATGAAGCCTCCGCGCGTGGGCGTGCACGGGCGGCACATCTCCTTCGGTTCGCGCCCCATCGCCGTCTCCTTCACCGAGTCGCTTGTGGTCTTCATCTGCGCAAACTCGTACGAGCCTTCTTCGCCAAAGTCGTCAAAGCCGCCGACGACCACGACACGCGCCTTGCCGCTCTTGATCGTCTCGACGCCAATGTCGATCGACTCGGCAGCAGTCGCGCACGCACCGACGGGCGTCTTGATCGGACCGCTCGAGCTCAGCAGCAGCATGTTCACCCACGCCGGCGTCGTGTTGATGAAGCACTCTTGCAGGATGTCGCTCGGCGCGGTCTTGCCCTGCGAGCGGCCCTGGAACACGCTCTTCCACGCGCGGAGGCCGCCGACTGCGCCGCCCGACGTGTTCCCGACCGCAGACACGTGCACGTACTGGTAGAACTCGTACGGGTCCGTCACGCCGGCCGCCACGAACGCCTCCATGGTCGACATGAGCGTGTAGAGCGTCACAGCGTCGACCGACTCGGCAATGTCTTTTGGGACGCCGAGGCGCTCAGCGCTCCAGCCCGTCGGGATCTGCCCCGCGACGAACCGGTCGAACGAGAGCGCGCGCGGGATGCTGATGACTGAACCTTTGCGCAGACGCACCATCCAGCCGCCCTCGCGGTTCTGGAACACGTCGACGTGCTCCTCGCCGATCGCGCGCTTGATCTGCAGTGCCTCGTCGCGGTCCGCGACCTCGATCGGCGCCATTGACGTGTCGATCGCGACTTGGTGCTGCATGATCTTCTTGTGCGGGTCGTAGCCGTCAAAGAGCTCGGGCTCGATGATACGGATGCCCGCATGCTTGAGGATGTCGTCCTCGTACTTGGCCTTGACGTCGTGGTCCGCCACGACCTCCTTCGTCGTCGCGTCGAGCCACTGACCGTTCTCAAACACGATCCGCCCCGTGAGCCACGCGAGCTCGATGCATCCCTCGAGCGAGAACTCGCCGAACGACTCCATCTCCCACCGCGTGCGCGCGCTGCCCCACGGCCCCACTTCGCCAAAACCGGCGATAACCACGACCTTGCGCAAGTCGAGCATGCCGCGAAGGAGCTGCTGGCTCGGCGTCTCTGCGAGCTTGTGCGCTGCATCGAGGCGCGGGTAGTTGTCGCAGAGGTAGCCGGACAAGTTGGCACGCGGCGTCGACTTGCGCAGAGCCGTCGGTGTGCTGCTTTGCGGACGGCGCGCGAGCCGCTTCTCGCTCTCGAGCGCTTCGTGCACCGCTTGCTGCACCTTGGCGCGCTTCAGCGTCTCGGCTCGGATCGCGTCGACGTTCTGCTTGAGGTGCCGCACGCCGTTCACGCCGCCAGTGAGATCTGCCCACACCGGCACGTCCGCCGCCATGTCGACCATGTCGGGGTGCAGCAGCGCGCTCACGTTGAACGCCATCTCGACGGTGCTGAACGTTCGGACGCCGAGCGTGTCTTCAAAGCCCCGCGCCGCATCGTCGTTGCTCGTCATGAGCCCCGTGCTGCGCGTCCAGCCGATGACGGCGCCGACGATCGAGAGCTGCTCCGCCCAGTCCTCCGAGTACCACTTGTCCAGGAGACCCGCAAAGCCGAGCTTGGACTCGACGTACAGGCCGTCGCCGCCAAAGCTCCCACGGTTCGTCGACATCGGCAGCACCACGAGTGCGGGGCGACTCGTGACCCGCTGCGCGCGCTTGGCGTCTGCGACGGCGCCGAGCAGCCGCAGGACGTTCGTGAGCATGAGTCGGTGCGCGAGCTCGGACGAGGCGTCGAGGTTCGCGATCGTGCTGCCGATCTCCGAGAGCGCGGCGAACGGCACGACAAAGTCCAGGTCCAGGCGGTGCTGCGTGTAGATGTGTGCCACGAGCTGCTCGACGTCGCGCTTGGACGTGAGGTTGCACGGCAACAGGATCAAGCGGCTGCCGCGGCCGCCGTGCTGCTCGTACGTCGCGCGGAACGTCGCGGCAGTCGCCATGCTGAAGCTGCTCGTCGTCACGAACACAGTCGCGCCGCCCTCCAAGAGCGTCTTCACGACCTCGGCGCCGATCGAGTTCTTCCCGCAGCCAGTCACGAGCGCGACTTTGCCAGCGAACGAGACGCCCGTCGCAGCCATCTCGTGCATGCACGCGAGCAGGACGCACGTCGACTCGACGTCAAAGAGGCGGAGCGTTGGGTCGACGTCCGGCGACTTGCGGATGTGCACGTGCGGAAGCGCGATCTGCTCCAGACGCGCCTGCACTTCGCCGCACAGAGCAGACGTGCGCGCCGCTTGCGACGCGAGTGGCTGAGTGCGCGAGCCGTGTGACTCATGATGCGCCTTTGCAGACGCGACGCGCTGGTGCAGAACGTGGTGGAAGCCCTCGCCGTCAAGCTCTGCGTCCGGCTCGTCGTCGGTGCTGAACGCAGCTTCGACCAAACTCGTCTCGGAACTCGCGCCGCTGTACACGTCGTCGCGCTCCGCGTGCTGCAGCGACTGCACGACGTCGTTGAACTCGAGTCCGCGTGCGAGCTCGTCCACGTACTCGACGGCACTCGAGACGCCGACGCGAGGCACCTCCGAGTACTCGATCTGACCGGTCGGAAGGACGACAACTTGCGGCTGCGTCGACGCAAACGCCGGCATCGCCACGGGGTCTTCGCTGATCCACTCCTTAATCTCGTCTCCAAGGCGGCGCATCGCTAGTGCAGCAGCTTCGCGACCTTCGTCAGCAGCGCGTTGGGCAAAGTACTCGATGCACTGGAGCACCTCGGGCGTCGCACGGTTGCGCAGACTCTTGGTGATCGAGTCCATCGATGACAGCGCCGAGGCAGAGAGCGACACCTTCTCCAGCGCCTCGCTTGTCGAAGGATCCACGACGCTCTCGGACGCTCCAGCAATGCGATAGAAGAGCTCGACCGTGTCCTGCACCGCCCAGTTCCAGAAGCTGTCGTACTGCCGCTCCTTGCGGGCGTCGAACGCCGGTGCCATGCCGTTCGCGTAGTCGGCGCCGTGCTCCGACACCCAGCGCGCCAGCGAGGCTTCAGATTCCTCGCGAAGCGCAACTTCGGCGTCCACACGCGCTCGCCACTCCATCACGTCGTCGCTGAGCGCGTCGCGGTCGTCCGCTTTGTGCCCAAGCGCAGCGAACGCTGCCATGGCTCGGCTGTCCAGCCCAGTCGGCTGTGACGCAGTGGATGCCGAACCGAGACCGCTGTCGAGCGAGCCAAGCTTGGACGCGTGCGGGATCTCGAGTCCGCTAAGCGCCGCGTAGTCGTCGGTCGCGGCGTCGAGCCACCCTCGCGCTTGCGTTGCATCCGCGAGGCGCTGCTTGGGGCTCTGCGTGAGCGAGTGCAGCAGCACGCTGTCGATGCGACCTGCGGGGAGGCACCGCTCTCGCGCCAAGTGTTGCTTGAGCGCCGACATGCCAAAGCCACCTGGCATGGAGCTCGCGACCATCTTGGCCACGAGCGCGCTCGTGACTTTCCCAGGCGACGCGTACGTTCGGAACTTGCTTGCGACGTCCCGGAGCTTCAGGTCGGCGCCGTCGTCCGGCACGCCGCCGAACTCGCCCTCGAGGTCCCCAAAGATCTCGTTCTGGAGCGCCGACTTGCCCGCCGCCAGCTCCTTAATCGTCGTCGCCTCGCTGATCTCACGCAGCGACTTCCCGGTCTTGACAGCGAGCAGCACTCGCAGCGCATGCGTGGCGTCCACAGGTGCGTCTACAACTGTCGGGAGCGAGACCGGTGCAGGCGCAAACACCGTCTGCGCAGCGACTGTCGGTGCGCTCTGCTGCTGCGGGACCGGCGCCGCGAGCGAGATGCCAGCGAACGCCGCGTAGCTCGCAGCGCTCGCGTCGAGCCATCTGTGGGCGTCGAGGTCGCTCTTCAAACGTGCAGGCGGCGCCGAGAGCAGCGAGTGCACCAGGACGCTCTCAATGCGTCCTGGTCCGAGCGCCTTCGCGTCGCGCAGGTACATCTTCGCGCTCGTGAGCGTGAACCCGCCGGGCATCTTGGCCGCCACCATCTTAGCGATCAGCCCCGTCGCGACCTTCCCGAGCGTCGAGTAGCTCGCAAAGCCCGACGCGAGCTCTGCGAGCGGGACGTCGCCCGCGCTGTCGGACGCGCTGCCGCCAAACTCCTTCTCCACGTCGCCGAGCACTTCGTTCTGCACCGCCGACTTGCCCGCGCACAGCGCCTTCACGGTCGTCTCCGGTGCGATCTCACCCAGCGACTTGTGCAGTCGCGTCGCCAGGAGCACACGCAGCACGTGCAGCGCAGACACGCGCGCGTCTTCGACAGCGACTGGCGCACTCACGACTGCAGGCGGCGCTTCCGTTCGCTGCACAACGACTGGCATTGGCGGCGCAACCACAGGCGCTGGCACGTCTTCGACAACTGGCGCCTTCGCTGCCTCCGCCGCGTCCAGCAGCGCACGCGCGTGCTCAGACGCCGACGGATGCGCGTTCGTCTGCGCAAAGTGCACCACGTCGCGATCGCGCTCGTACCACAGCAGCTCGCGCGCGACGTCTGCGTACTCGGCGCGCTGGAGCGTACGACGCGCCATGTTGGTTAGCGTCGGCGCTGGGCCGATCTCGACGACGCGACGCACGTCTGCGCCTGTGGCCGAGAAGAGCACCGCCTGCGTGTCGATCCACTGCACGGGCGACGCGAACTGGTACGCCAAGAGCTCCACGATGAGCAGGTGCACGAGTTCGGCCCGCGTCACGGTCTCCCATCGCGCAAGCTCGAGCACTTCGGCGAGGAACGGACTCTTCGTCGCCGCGTACACGTCCTCGACGTACGATCGCTCGAGCGAGAACGGCCGCCCGACGAGGTTCGGGATGTACCGCCCGAGCAGCACTGGGAGCTTGTGCTCGAGCGCACTCGCGCTGTACTTGGTGCGCAGGAGCGACCGGAACGACGGGACGCCGCCGAGTAGCTCGCGCGAGTGGAACGGCACGTCGATGCCCGGGAGCGGGACCGTCGCAGCGCCGTTCGTGAGCGCAAAGCGCTCGCCTGCCTCAGCGCTCGCGTCGCGCTTCGTAGTCGCTTGGCTCAGCGCGTCGTCGACGACAGACGCGAGCGCCGCAGTCGACTTGAGCGCTTTGAACGTCGAGAGACTGATCGCCAGCGCCTCGAGCGTCACGACGTCGCCTGCGACGACGTACTGCTGGTCGCGCACGTTGAAGTTCACAACCTGGAGCAGCTTGTCGGACACGTGCGCGATGCGCGCGACGGTGCTGCGCAGGTCGTCGGCCGTGAAGAAGAGCCCGACGCGCGACGGATCTGCGGCGACCATCGCGTAGTCGGACCGCCCGGCCGCGTCGCGCACGACCGCGCGCTGCATGATCAGGCCACGGAGAAAGACGAGCTCGACGACGTCTTCGACCGCTGGTGCGTCCGCGAACGTGCTCAAAGCGGCGTACTCGCCAAGCGAGTGGCCGGCAAAGTAGACGTCGTCGGGGATCAAGCGCGCAGCTTCGAGCTCGGCGAACGCCGCCTTCTCGTACAGCACGAGCGCCGGCTGGCCGAACTGCGTCAGGAAGAGCAAACCGTCAGGCGATGAGAACGTGTAGCTCTGCGTGCGCGCCGTGATGTCGGGGAACAGCGGCACGGACTCGCCACTCGCAGCGTCGTCGCACGTCAGCGCCATCAAGTTGGCGCGGTACGCGCGTCCGCGCTTCCCGCCAAAGTGGATGCGCAGCGACTTGGGGTTCGTGCGCACGATGTCGAGGATCGAGAAGCCGAAGCGGTCGCGCAGGTGCGCGTCGCCGCGGTTCCACACTGCGCGCGCGGCAGGTGACTGCTCGTACCGGTCCATGCCGAGTCCCACGCGCACGGAGCCTTGGCCCGTGAACACGAACGCGGTCGCCGGCTCCTTGACGCTCGCGCGCGCCGTCACGACGCGGTCACCGCGCTCATTCACGACTTCGGCCACGAGCGCCTTGCTGCCGCCGTCCTGCCCCACGTGGCGCACTTGCACGAAGAGCTTGTCGCCAGGGTACACGATGCCGTCGAAGCTGACGTCGTACGCCGTGACGTGCGCGTCGACGCCAGCGCCAAAGTGCTCGGTGATGAGTGCGCGCGTCCGCCCGGCGGTCCACATGCCTTGCATGAGCGGCTTCCCATCTGGCAAGTCGGCGAGAATCGCCGCGTACGCCGAGCGATGGATCGGGTTGAGGTCGCGCGACGCCACGGCGTACTCGAGCGCGTGATCCGGCACGAGCACCTCGATCGGCTCCTCAAAGACGTTGTACCCGCCGCTCGCAAACGCAGACGCAGAAGGCGCTGCTGCTGCTGACGTTTCCTGGAGCCGGCGCACGAGCGCGTCGACAGGGCTGTCACTCAGCTCGGTGCTGTTGATTGCGATGTCGCCGATGCGCTCCAAGACGCCGCCCACAGAGCGGAAGACGGAGCCAGTCACAACGACCGACGCGACGCGGTCCATCGCCCCGAACCGCTTCTGCGTCGAGACTTGGAACTCGAGTGCGTCGCCCACAGCGAGCGGCAGTGCACTCGGCAGCAGCGTGAGCCACGGCGTCGACTGCAGCAGCTCGACGTGCGCTGCCTGACGGAGCTCCACGCGCTCGACCGAGTCGATGGCGCTGAACGTCGACGCATAGTCGCCAAAGCTCCCGCGCAAGAGAAAGTCGTTGTGGATCTCGAGCAACGGCACGAGCCCGTCACTCGACGCGCTGTCCGTCGCGGCTTCGTCGCTGCGCGGCGTTCGCGAGAGTCGCAGGACGCTCGAGACGACTTTGCCGCTTCTGACGATGCGCACGCCCGTGACAACGGCCGTGCTCACGACTGTGTCGCCCGGCGCAAAGAGCCGCTTGTCGGTCGTCAGGAGCTTGCACGAGTACTTGCGGTGCACGACGCGGAGCATGCTCCCAGCCACTTCGCGCGTCAGCAGCGGCTTGATCACCGCCTTCCATGCCGCGACGAACGCAAAGTCCGCCGGAACGTCGACTGCCGCGCTGCCATCGAGACGCAGCGACTTACGGTACGCGCGCAAGTCGTCCGCCGTGACTGTGAACTCGTCCGTGAACGTCGAGTGGACGCTGGCGTCGCACGCCGCGATGCACGACTGCTCCTCGTCCGCGCTGTCGGCCACGAGGAACTTGGCAAAGTACCGCTTGATCGAGTCCAGGACTGCCGTGCGGCTCACGACTTGGATCGGAACGGTCGTCTCGGGGCGGTAGGCAAAGTGCACCTCGAACGACACGGTGTCTTCGCTCAGGCGCGCCGTCAATGGACGCTGCTCGTTCACTTTCACAACGACGATCTCGTCGGCGTCGCGCTTGAAGATCTCGACCGCCGGCTCGCTCGGGTGCGCCGACGCGTCCAAGACGTTCAAGCCATGCGCGCTGACTGCGAGCGTCTGGCCGCGCTGCGGTCGGAGCAGCTCGCGAATCGGGTTGGCCACCCAGCGCTTATCTTCGACCACGAATCTCGATGCGAGCAGCGTCGCGAGCCAGTCGGTCTCGGCGACGACGACGTGGATCCCAGCGAGCCACTCGTTGGTCGTTGGAAGCTCCTGTGCGTCTGCTGGTACAGTGAAGCGCACGCCATCGTCGCTCTCGACGACCGCGAAGCCTGCGACGTCGCTCGGCTTCACGACTGCATCGGTACTTGGAGTCATCGTCTCGACAGCGCCAGCGGCCGCGACGACGTGCGTGAAGCCGTCAGCGATGCTGTCGAGGATACTGGCGACCGGTTCGCTCACACACGTGCTGTAGCGCACGGCCACGGGTCCCTGGAGAATGCAGACGCGCTGCGGGTCGCGGTCGGGGACGCCGTCCAAGTCCTCCGAGTACCAGAGCGAGTCCTTCTTGAACCACGTGCGCAAGTCGCCGTCGATGATCGGGACAAAGTTCACAGGCTTGCCGCCGGTGCGGCAGATCTCGAGGAAGTAGTCGCAGTCGGCCACTGACACGAGCGTCGTCGACGCGCGCGGGAACGCAGCGGCAAAGCGCGCGAGCGTCGCGTGCGGATCCGTCGCCAAGCCGCTCTGGAAGAACGGAGTGGCGTCGTGCTGGCGCTGGAGCCGCTGCTCGGTGCGTGCCATGAAGTTCGCGACGCGACTCTGGTAGTCGGCGTGGAGCCACCGTTTCGGCCGCGCGCCAGTGACGACGTACATGAGCGCGACCATGCGCGCGAGCACTTCGCTGTACGTCATGTCTTCAAGCGCAGCGCTGCGCTCGAGCCCCGTAAGCGCGTCCGTCTTGACGCCGAAGAACGGCTTCTGGAAGTCCGCGTTGATGCGTTCGACGATCCAGTCTCGGTCGCGTCGCACCGCGCGCTCCATCTCGTCGCGCGGTTTGCTAAAGTACTTGGCGTCGAAGTCGCGCCAGAGTCGCGTGCAGCGGTTCTCGACCTTGTGCACGAGCTCGCCGTGCTCCGAGACGACAGTGACGATGCCGCCGGCACTGCCGGTGTAGCTCTGCTCCCACTCGAGCTCGGACGCGATGCCTGGCGTCGCGACGAGCAGCGCCTTCACTTCGTCTGCAGTCGCGGCTTCCTTTGCCACCATCACGCGAGAGCCGAGGAGAATGGCGTCCACGGGCATCGCCACTGACGCGAGGCCGCGCGCGCGACTCCACTCGCCTGTGAGGTATTCGACTGAGTCCTCCCAGTTCCCAAAGCCCGAGCCAGCGACGAGCATGACGTTGTCGACGCGACGGATCGCAGCGTACGCGGCCGCGAGCGGGCGGTGAAAGTCTTCAAAGCTGTGGTGCCCACCGGCGCGGCCGCCAGTCCACTGGAGCATCACGGTCATGCGCGGATTCGCGCGCGCGATGTCGAGCACGGCGTAGACGGCGTCGAGCGACCCGGGCTTGAAGCCGATCACGCGGATGCCGACTGCGAGCAGCTCGGTCATGATCTCGACTGCGCGGTCCATCGTCGGGATGCCGGCGCCGATCGTGATGCTCTCGATCGGCACGCCGCTCTTGCGCAGGCGCAGCACCATCGGGAACTGGAACGCCCACTGCTTGATGTTGAAGTACACCATGTTGAGCGCGAGGCCGAGCCCAGGGACGTTGGCTTTCGCCACGACGCCGTTGATCGCCGTCTCGAACGTCTCGAGGCGGAAGAGGCCGCCGCCCGCGAGCTCGGCAAAGTACCCGGCGTTCATGATCGCCGCGACGAGGTCCACGCCTGAGGCGCTCGTGGTCGGGTTCATGCCGGCGACGATGACTGGCGGCCGCTTAAGCGTGCGCGTGAACTTGTTCACGAGCTCTCCGCAGCTGTTGATGCGCGGCGCGAACTTGCTCGCCCAGGACTTGTCGCTCGGCGCCACCTGCGACGCGTCTGCGAGGAAGCGAGGCAGCGCGATCGTCGGCGCCGCGAGTCGCACCGTCTTGCGCTCGGCGACGACAGCGACGACGTCGATGCCAAAGCCCTCGAGCGCGCTCCCGATGAGCCGCGAGACGCTCGCGTCCGGACCAAAGTCAAGGACGTGCGTCGCGTCCGAGTGGGCCGACCGCGCAGTCGCAAGCGTCGCGCTCCAGTCCGCGAGCTCCGTCAGCTGCATCTCGACGAGCGACGGGAGGACGTCGGCGTCGCCGAGCGCCTGGAGGTTTGCAGCGTCCCGCGTCGTCGCGTACACTGGCACACGCAGCGCAGAACCTGCGAGCGAGACGCCCACGCGCGCAGCGTCCTCGAGGATCGGCGCGCGCGCACTCGCGAGCAGCGGCGAGTGGAACGGACACGAGACCGCGATGAACGCGAGCTCGCCGGTCGGCTTGCGCTGCGAGAACGGGACGCGCGTCTGGATCTCGCCCGGCGGTGCGAGCTCTGTCGAGAGCGCCTGGCGCAGGAGCACGAGCGAGCTGGGACGGCCCGTGGCGCAGACGACTTCTGGCGCGTGCACGAGCGAGAGCTGCAGGTCGTCGCGCTCCGAGCGCGCGCTCACGTCTGCGATCGCTTGCGAGACGAGCGCCTGCGAGAGGCCGCTCACTGCGAGCATCGGCGTCGCGTCGCCGTTCGCGCGCGCGTCCAGGAACGCTTCCTGTGCGCGCAGGCCGTGCCAGAAGAGGTACCGCACGAAGCGCACTGTGAGCTCGGCGAAGTCGTCGTCGGTCGCGGCGGTTGCGAAGACAGCGGCGATCACGACGCCTTGGCTCACGCCGACGGCGCACTGCGCGTGCTCGAGCACGTGCTCGTGGCGGACGCCAGCCGCAGCGAGGAACGCAACGTAGTTGGCCGCTTGCGTGAGCGCGATGAGCGGGTAGCTGAAGCTCGCGCGGTCCCAGCGAATCGCTGGCGCTGCATCTGCTTTGTCCTCGCCGTCTCTGTTGTTGTTGTTGTTGTTGTTGTTGTTGTTGTTGTTGTTGTTGTTGTTGTTGGGAGGAGTGGCAGTGTGCACGGCCGTGCGCAGCCACAGCTTGAGCTCGAGCGCGCGCTCGAACGCTGGCGAGTCCTTGGCGTGTTGCGAGCTCGACTCGGCGTAGAGCGCGTCGGCTGCGCGGTCGATGAGGTCGCGCACGGCGCCTCCTTGCGCATAGAGCGCAGCGAGCTCGTCCCAGTACGCGCTGCCCTGACCGCCGAACGCGAGCACGAGCTTGCGGTGCCCGGCGTCGAGCGTGGCGCGGAAACCGTCAGCTGTCGTTGTTGTCGTCGATGTCGTCGCCATGGCGGTCGTCTTGCGTCTTGTGCCGAGCGCAGCAAGTCTTGGAATGCGAGCGAGCGAGCGGGCGGCGCTCAGCCATCGCAATGGACCTCCTCGAGTGTCTGTCGACAGCCTCCGCATCACTCATCGCGCATCTCTGCGCTTGCTGTCATCCCAGCGAGTGCCACGCTCGACGCGAGGGAACGCGTTCAAGTGGACGCTACATTCAACGATCACGCGCTCGCGCTCGCTTCGTGTCGAGACCATCGCCGTCGCTCATGGCGCATGGCGCGGAGGACCCGACGGCCTCGCAAGACGCAAGTTGCCGCGAGCGGATCTCCTGGTGCGCACGCGCCATCTGACGGACGAACTACAGTCACGAAATCGACAGTCGCATGCGGCGCAGAAAGGGCGTGGGGACTCGCTTGAGTCTCGCGTCAAGACGCTTGGCTCGCGAGAGCCAACCACGTCACTTCGCTACTGCTGCTGCGCGATGAGAACGAGAGTTCATCATGGGCTCGACTTCACTCACGGAGCAGCATGAGGTTCATGCGCTGCTGCTCTCGCAGTTGCTGCTTTCGTATGACACACAGTCGCTCGACAAGGAAGCGCATTGATCGCATCAAGTGTTGGTACGAGAGCCAGCAACTACCGCTCGATCCAACCAGCCAGTACTAGTACCTCGTGAAAGGCGCACGGGTCTCACTCTCTCGCGCGATGCGCAGTGCGCCGTTTGCTCTCGTGGCGATTCCCAGCAGTGGCCGTCGTCGTCTGGGACGCAAGGACAAGTCCTTGGAGCTAGAGAGGGAGAGTTTACCAGCGCCAGCGCGCGTGATCGTCTTTGATGGTGATCGAGTCGAGCATCGTATCGAGAGCATCAGTCTCTTGTTGGCATTGAGTGCGCAGTACACGAAGCAAGATAGCAGTGAGGCGCGACGAAGACGAAGACCACCAGGTCGTGAAGTGACGACCACAACAATTGCCGTTTGTGAGGCAATTGTGCTTCATTAGTTTTGACTCCATTGAGAATGGAAGTAGCATAAACAATTCCGACTATCGATAAAATATTCATATGTATTGTAGACTTTACATTTGCAGCAATTTTGCATGCTAAAAACAAGACAAACACTCAAACGCGAGCTTCTTGGTCAACAGCAAAGCGATCGATCGATTGATCAAGCACCAGACCTCGTCGACCAGAAGCCGCGGCGTGTGTGCGTGTGCATCGATCGACATGGCGACGACGACGATGGATCTGTTTGTGCGCGCGCCGGACAACGCGCTGCACACGGTTCGGTGCGCAGCGCACGCGAGCGTCGCAGAGCTCAAGCGCGCGGTGCAGACTGCGACGCGCATTCCCGTGGACGCGCTGGTGCTGCGCTTCGCGACCCTGCTGCTCGCAGACAACAACGCGCGCTTGAGCGACTACCGCGTCGAGCATGGCGCAAATGTGAGTGTGCACTTGTCAGTGCGCGGCGGCATCGACTTTCAGAACCGCGTGGGGTCGAAGCCGGGCGCCGGCGGCGTCGCGTCCGAGTCGCAGTCGAAGCTCGACCAGCGCGAGCGCCTGCGGAAGCTCGCGCTCGAGACCGTGGACCTGAACAAGGACCCGTACTTCATGAAGAACCACCTCGGGTCGTATGAGTGCAAGCTCTGCCTCACGCTGCACAACAACGAGGGCAACTACCTCGCGCACACGCAGGGCAAGCGCCACCAGACGAACCTCGCGCGCCGCGCCGCGAAAGAGGCGTCCGACGCCGCGCACTCGGCGTCCGCTGCGAGCTTCCAGGCCGCGCGGGCCGCCGCTGCCGCCGCCGCAGCGCGTCCGCGCGCGCTCAAGATCGGCCTTCCGGGCTACAAAGTGACGAAGCAGCGCGACCCGGAGACCGGCGCGCGCGTGCTGCTGTTCCAGATCGCGTACCCGGACCACGACGCGAAGCTGCAGCCGCGGCACCGCTTCATGTCGGCGTTCGAGCAGAAGGTCGAGGCGCCGGACAAGCGCTTCCAGTACCTGCTCTTCGCGTGCGAGCCGTACGAGACCGTGGCGTTCAAGCTCCCGAACGTCGACGTCGACAAGCGCGAGGGCAAGTGCTTTAGCAACTGGGACAAGCACGGCAAGACGTTCACGCTCCAGCTCTCGTTCGCCGCCGACGCGCCCGTGGCGACTGACGCGGTCGCGCCGCCGCCGCGTCCGCAGCTGCGCTACCTCTGAGGCGATAGGACCAACAGCTCTACCCAACAGACTAACAAGGGCATCGTCTTCTAGTACGTAGAGAGAGAGAGAGCAAGACACGCGAGAGTGGGAACGCGCCGTGTTACGAGTCGTTCGTTCAGTCAGTCGAGCGCAGGAGCACGCGGCTGACGGAACGCGCCGTCGCAGGTCGAGACCGCAGACAGCTCACGTGAGAGAGAGCGAGAGATGCAGCGCGCAGTCGAGCGCGAGGCTTACATCGCGGGGAACTCGGTCACGAACTCCTTGCTGATGTCCGCGAGGTGGTCGACGACCTCGTAGAGCCCCTGCCAGAAGCCGGTCTCGTGGAACGGGATGTCGAACTCCTTGCAGAGCGACTTGATGAGGACGTTGACCTTCGGGAGGTTGTGCCGCGGCACGAGCGGGAACAAGTGGTGGTCGATCTGGTAGTTGAGCCCGCCGGTGAACCAGTCCATGAAGACCGACGACGCGATGTTGCGCGTGGTCGTGACCTGGAGCTGCCAGAAGTCGGGCTTCGTCTCGCGCTCGTACACCGACATGCCGTTGTGCCCGAGGCTGAAGACGAGCGCCAGGAGCAGGCCGCACGACATCTGGCTCACGAGGAAGAACGCGAGGCCCTCGAACGCGGTCATGCCGCACGTGATTGGGATCGCGAGCTGCCAGACGTAGTGGAGGATGAGCCCGAGCTGCTCGGCGCGCTTGAACTCGACCGGGTCGTAGATCCCGAACGAGAACTCGCTGAAGACGTAGAAGAACGACTGCGCGAGCCAGCTGAGGCGCGCGAGCAGCAGCAGCGGGAAGTAGAGCCACGCCTGGTGGCGGATGAAGAACGGCCCGTGCGCCGACTCGAACGCCTTGCGCGCCATCTCCTTGGACCACGCGAGCAGCGGCATCGTGTCGATGTCCGGGTCGCCCACGAAGCCCTCCTCGCGCGCGGCGTGCAGGTTTGGCACGGCGTGGTGCAGGTTGTGCTTGTTCTTCCACCACTGCACGCTGAAGCCCTGCCAGACGTTCCCGACGACGCAGCCGATGAGGTTCCCGAGCGTCCGGTTCGCGCACACCTGGTTGTGCAGGAAGTCGTGCGCGAGCCAGCCCGACTGCTGGTAGAACAGCCCCATGATCGCGGCCGCGAGCATGTACATGGCGAAGCTGCTGCTAAAGTAGCAGATCGCCATTGACAGCAGCGCAATGCCGAACGTGCTCAGGACCTTCCAGACGTAGTACAGCGCGCTCGCGTCGTACAGCCCCATGCCCTTGACCTTGACGCGCAGGCGACGGTACGATGCAATGAACTCGTTGATGCGCTCGCGACGCGCGCGGTCGTCCTCGCTCGCGGGCTCGCCCTCGATCTCAGCGCGCGTGCTCTCGTCCACGTCGCCGACGTAGAACTGCTCGAGGAGCTTGAGCGCCGACGCCGGGTGAAAGACCGCGAACGCGTCCGTGGCGTCCTCGCCGGCCTGCGTGAGCATGACCGAGCCGCCCGGGTGCGAGTCCCACTTGGACACGTCGTAGACCTTGTGGTGGATCACGATCCACGCGGTCGCCGGCGTCGAGTGCGCGCGGATCTCCTTCCAGCTCACAAGGCGCTTCTCGGCAGGCGCGCTGCCGGGCTTGAGGTCGACCATCGTGCAGCAAGGAGGTGTCGAGTGTCGGCGGCGTTCGTCCAAGAGCGCGAGAGCTCAACTGGTCGCGCATTGCGCGCTGCTCGCAAAAGATTTGAGCCATCAACCGACAAGCGCAACAATCGAGTCGAGTCGGTATCGGGCAAGGATTCGTATTTAGCACTTGACAATTGTATTGGATAGAGAGAATCAAGCGGCATTTTGTGCAACGGTGCAAATATGTCCATTCTGGAGGTCGCACGAAGGTACAGAAAAGAGTCGAAATGACATCATGACGCGATGTGCATGATGCGCCGGCTGTTGGATTTTTACATTGGAAATGGCTCAAAAGAAAAACAGACTTGCTTGTTGTATGAAAGTCAGTCTAAGTACGAGCCGAATGCCAAATTCGAATTGCAAAGCCAAATCTAGAAAAACATATTTTTGAAAATCATACCATTTTCACACTATAGCACACACACACACACACACGTTGAATCATGGCGCGATGTGCAGGCGGGTCTTCCGTTCACTGGACGTGGACACACTCAATGGACGTCGAGTTCATGCACACGGACAGCACTCCTCTCCAAGTCCGCAAGTACGTGAACAACATGCTTCAACTCAAGCGCCGGCGCGACAAGCGGCAGCGCGACCATCTCGACATCGTGCACCATGCGCTCGATCAGATCGATGCCCCTGCAGCAGCCCACGATGCAGCAGAGGTGCGAGAAGCGACGGTGGAGACGCCCGATGCATGCAGAGCTTGCGCGCTTGCTCGACGATCTGCTTGACGACGACTACTGGCGTGCCGTCGCAAGCGATCCATCGTTCATCTGCTACGTCCCGGACATTGATCACGACAACTCGTTCAGCGTGGAGCGCATGGACGTCGACAGTTTCCTTGGCGCACTTGATGGCGTAGCGGAGGGCGACCGCGCGTGCTGCCTTCCACAGTTCCTGAAGCTCATGGGTAAGGTCAAGAACAAGCTGCAGATCGTCGTCTTTGACGTCACCCATCCCGCGATCGTGATCTTTATTATGGCTTTACTGCACTACAACTTGGCTCTCCACGTACTCCTCCTCACGAACGCTGCTACGGCGGCGAACGAGCACTCACTCGTCGCTCAGCTCGGGCGCCACGACCGCGTTCAAGTGCTCGTTCTGCGTCAAACGATGCATTGCAAGGACATTGTCGTCGACGACGATCTCCTGATCACAGGCCCCGCAAACCTGACGCTCCGCGGTGCCGCTTCGAACATGGAGTCCATGATGGCATTTCGCAAAGGTGCGCCACTCACGTCTGCGATTTACCGCATATCGGCCATGCTACAGGCGTACATCTTCGGCGCAAATCCTCCTCAGCCGCCTCCAGCGAGAGCAAAAGCCAAGACAGCGATCCAGCAGTGCGTTACTCAGATCACTGAGCTCAAAGTGCGCATGTTCGCGGAGCTCGAAGAGCGCGCGCGACAAGAACGTGAAGACCAGCAGCGCGAAGCACGTGAAGAGCAAGAGCGCCAAGCACGCGAGCGAGAGGAAGAGCAGGGCCGAGTGCGTCAAGATCGCGAAGGGCGCAAAGTGCAGCGCATGCTGGCCGAGTGCGGCGAGATGAACCAAGTGTTCAATGGACTGGTAGCGCACTACGAGAACGAGAACGTGTTCGACGCGCCGAAGAAAGCACTGTACGAAAAGTTGCTTCGTTGCCTCAGCCATGCTCAGGATCAATACTTCAAGCAATACAAGTGAAGGGAAGCCGAGGCATCCACACACACACACACACACTTGTAGTAGCACATCCATAGCACACGCACCAACTCAAGTGGGGCGATCAATACGAGCTCGACGTCTGCAACGCCAAAACAGAGTGGTGCCCTCGTGTGCCTTTGAGTTTGTACACACAGGAGCATGACGACCATAGACAGTGAAGATCGGACTTGCTGACTGGAGTGTAGCCATCTGCGAAACGGCTCACTCGTCAATCCAGGATCCTCACTTACGTCACTATTGACACACTGAAGCTCAAGCGACGCCAGACCACGCTCGACAGCTCCATACTCGACATTCGCGACGCATGCGCACAGCAAGTTCTGCGTCTCTTGTGAGTGCGCATTCGTGTGAGTGTGCGAGTGAGTAGCCAGTCGCTCAGACCCGCACGGACGCTCACATTGTTGCTCGAACCAGCTCACAGATCACTTGAATCGAACTCAACGACAAGCGCAGTGAGCAATGACAGCGTTGCATTGTGGTGTTGTGCGTTGTAGCAAGTGCGGGCATCACAGCAGCGCTACAGCTGCAGCACCGACAACTGGTGCAACGAGACTCGCGAGCAGACTCGGACAAATGGCGCTGGCACTGGATCCATGTGCGCTGTTGTAAATGTGCGGTCTCGATGGACTGCTCGGTCTTCCACCACCGCCGCCTTGATCTCGAACGAGTACGACAGCGACGCCGACGCCGCGACGAATGCGAGTGTGAACATGAACATGAGGACGAAGAGCACAACCGCGGAGCGCGATGACATGTTGCAAAGAGCTTGTGTGTGTTCGTAAGAGGCTGCGAGCTGGAGGTTGTGGCAGCTGGAGCAAGGATCGTGAGTCGAGATGCCGATGAGAGAGAGAGCGGATTGGATTGTGCGTGTGCTGGTGAAGCCGACAGAGTGCTTGAACTGTCATCGCTCGGAAGGCGTCCGACACAACAGTGCTCGCTGTTTGGCCACAGCGAATGGCTACACGAACCAATGGTTGGTGCTCTAGAGTCCATCGGCTGGATTCACAACGCAATGGGTACAGACCTCGATGAACCACCCGTGAGCACGACCACCGCACAAACCAACTAACCAACGTCTTTGTCCTTCGGATTAGCATCGCCGCGTTCCGGTTGTCTGCTCTGCTCTGCGTTCGCAGTCTACACACGCACGACGACCGACTGAGCTCCTCAGATACACGCGACTGCGCTGCTGCTCACTCCTTTTGGAGGCTTTGCTCTGTCAACGACGACATGGTCGAGGATGGTCGGACGAAGCTCGGTGTCGCTGCCGTCGATCCTGCTGTGATTGGACTGGCATAGCTGGACTGGGCTGGAGTGAGTGGTCATGCGTCTCGCTTGTGCGTCGACTCCACACTGAACGCTGCCAAACCGTGCTGCTGGATGGTCTTGTCTTGACAATGGCTTGGTCTATCGAGATAGATAGGTACTAGGACTTGCTCTGCCCGGTCTCCATTGCCTCGGTTGCAGGGTCCATGAGCTTGTACGGCTCGCTCGCAGGTGCTTCGACCGCGCTCGAGCGACGGCGACGGCGCCGACGCACGCAGTACAAGGCGAGGCCCACGATCACGATGGCGCCGAGAACGCACAGGATGATCAGGACCGAGTAGTT
Source organism: Pythium guiyangense (assembly GCA_003730235.1). NCBI lineage: Eukaryota > Oomycota > Peronosporomycetes > Pythiales > Pythiaceae > Pythium > Pythium guiyangense. The sequence continues at coordinate 21,027 of QXDM01000192.1, read as the reverse complement.
GTGCTTGCGTTTCTTTTTCGTCGACTTGCTGGGCTTGCTGCTGCTGTCCTTGGCGTCGACGACCATGTGCGTTGTCATCGCGAGGAGCGCGAGCACCAAAGCGGGGAGCACGGATCGCGACTGCATGTTGCGTTGGTCGCGCTTGATCGTGTGCGTGAAGAGGCTGCTGCGAGCTTGCGTCGAGGCGCCGATGTGTGTGCGAGCGAGCGAGCGGATTGGATTGTGGGCGGTGCAGCAGCAGCCGCACTACAGGAGGGACAACTCGATTCCCTGCCAAGTGCGAGCAGCAACTCGTCGTGGCTTCGCCAGGGTTCATCATCCATTCTATCCTTAACTAAGCTACCTTTTTGAAGCTGTGTGCGTCCGTCCGTGTTCGGAACAGCTCTGTTAGGTGTCACGCTTTTGGTGAGTTGAGATCAGATTTGTGGCTGTTCATTTGTGTGACATGCTTCGAAATTTGTTTGCGAAAACCAGATGACTCGAATCTTGCGATATTTTCGGGACTGTCCCGAGGGCAAATTGTCGTTATACGTATAGGTTGTTCGGGACATGTTCGGAAGTGTCCCGGGTTTCAGCCGACAGCACCTCGCGCGGACCGAAGCAGTGCCATGCAGCTCGGGGCTTGCCACCGCAGCGAAGCGTAGGTCGGCAGCACCGCTCTGCATGGTGCGACTGAGGTTTTGCGCGGTGGTGCTGAGGCGTCAACTCCAATTAACACTTAACAAATCGTTCCAACCAAACATTGATTTCCCGCCCGCGCAGCGGGCGGCGCTCGGCTAGTTCTATCCTTAACTAAGCTACCTTTTTGAAGCTGTGTGCGTCCGTCCGTGTTCGGAACAGCTCTGTTAGGTGTCACGCTTTTGGTGAGTTGAGATCAGATTTGTGGCTGTTCATTTGTGTGACATGCTTCGAAATTTGTTTGCGAAAACCAGATGACTCGAATCTTGCGATATTTTCGGGACTGTCCCGAGGGCAAATTGTCGTTATACGTATAGGTTGTTCGGGACATGTTCGGAAGTGTCCCGGGTTTCAGCCGACAGCACCTCGCGCGGACCGAAGCAGTGCCATGCAGCTCGGGGCTTGCCACCGCAGCGCAGCGTAGGTCGGCAGCACCGCTCTGCATGGTGCTACTGAGGTTTTGCGCGGTGGTGCTGAGGCGTCAACTCCAATTAACACTGAACAAATAACTCCAACTAAACATTATTTTCCCGCCCGCGCAGCGGGCGGCGCTCGGCTAGTCTTACCTTTAACTAAGCTACCTTTTTGAAGCTGTGTGCGTCCGTCCGTGTTCGGAACCGCGCAGTTAGGTGTCACGCTTTTGGTGAGTTGAGATCAGATTTGTGGCTGTTATTTTGTGTGACATGCTTCGATTTTTGTTTGCGAAAATGAAGTCAGTCGAATTTTGGGATATATTCGGGATTGTCCCGTGGACACATTGTCAGAATAGATAGTGTGTTTTCTGGAAAAATCGGGAACGTTCCGTGCGACACATTTTTATGTTTTCGGGACACACACGCATTCACGCGCTCGCTTTTCAAACACGCTCACAATGCAAACGAGCGTCGACCGAGCGGAAGCGAGAGCGAGCACGGGTGCGCGTCGCGACTGCATGTGCATGTGTGTGCGTCTGCCGCAGTGCGTTTGTGTGTGTATGCATACGTGTATTCTGCATATGTGCATGTGCTTATATGTTGCTAAGGCGTAATATAACGGTTTCGGGAGTTCCTCCTGGTGCGGATAACTGGTACCACCAGGGCGCCGAGGCGATTGTTGTGGGCCTAAAGGGATATGTATGAGCCATGCAAAGTGAGTGGGAACATTTTGCATGGGAGCATGTGTCTGCTGTAGTGGAACGCCAGCACGCCACGCCCACACAGCGCGAGGCAGACACATTGCTGCCCAGAGTGCCAGAGTACACCCTTGACAGCAGCACAGCAGGAGCCGTTACCTTCCGTATCTGAGTAACGCATTTTGTACGGACATTTCTCACTTATATCCGTACAGAGTGTTATATCAGTCTACAAAATACGGATAAAAAAGGTTGCAGCCGGCACCCGCCGCCGTCCAACACTATACTAGCACGGCGCCTGTAGTCGGAATTTGCGACGAGCCCTCTGGCAATGAGTACGGCCGATGTCGACGGTACAGTGTACCAGAGTCGGTCGGAAAGTGATCGCTTGATTGAGAAGACGAACGCCAACCGTGGAGTATAGGGGGGTGGCCCTATTAGCTTGCATGTTGCATGTTAGCCAAGACTTTAAATTCAAGACCCACGGTCTAATTGTGGGTTATTGATAGTTTGTATGCCTGTGCGCGCACGCAAGTGTGTATGCAAGTGTATTTAACTATCAATTTCTCACTTTTAGACCGCAAGACCCTATAAGGTACGTTTTCAAGGTACGTTTGGACTAACAACACACACAAACACACTGCGGCATGATTCTGAGTGCTTTGAATTTTGTTTAATTTGTATGCACACTGCATATTTCGATATTTTGTGTACTTATGAGTCTAAATATTTGCTTCCGCACTTAGATTTCATCATAATTGATGGTCTAACGCGTACTTTGTGTGTATTTTTGCTCTCAATGTATCTGTTTTCCGTTTGTTAGTCATGCCACCTAAACGAAAAAAGTTCGAGACCCTCCAAGAGGTCGAAGATGCGTATCGAGAGCCTCCTGACGAAACTCCGGCCGCCCGGAAAAAGCGACTGCAGGCGCTACGATCCGCAAGATCGCGATTTTTGAAGCAAATGGCGGTACAGCAAGGTACGTATATACTCAAACGTTGCATAATTTGTACAAAAATGCTTATTGCTTAATTTGACTACTAATTATCCTTTTATCTCATTTCATTTCTATCTCATTGCGTGAGTAGAGCAATCTGCCATCGTTCAAAACGCCCAAGTCGATGCTGCAAGAGGCCAAGATGAGGCGATGGGAACTTCACCGGCAGCACCTGCAGCTTTCCATCAACCCGCTGAAGACAGGTCCATCGAAGCGCGGCGTGAAGCAAACCGACTGCGACAAGCTGCGTATCGAGCCCGGGCGCGCGAGCTCAATGGCGATCAATTTCGCGAAAACGAAAGACGACGAAAGCAAGCTCAGCGTGCAAGACAAACGCTTTTAGAGCGCGAGATCGAGCGTGAGATCGATAGATTCCGCCAACAAAGTCGACGGGACACTATGTCAACCGACGAAAGAGATCGTGAGCGATCTTCACAACGAGAGCGCGGTCAAAACAGACGCGGCGTGATGACGGAGACCGAAGTTGACCAGCGTCGGTCAGACCATCGAGTTCGCGAGCAAGAGCGACGCGACGGTATGACCGAGATCGAGCTGCTCCAGTATCGCGAGCGTCGCCGCGAACAGCAAGTCATGCGACGGGAGACGGCGGCTGAAGAGCAACGTCAGGATAACCTCCAGCGTATTCAGTTCAGAAGTCGGACCAGACAGTACGGCAAAGCGTTATCGCACCACAGCGACCTCACACCAGAACTGGTGACTGGCGCAAACGTTGTTGACGGGCGACACGTCGTCAAGATGAAACGCGATGTCTGTCCGACGTGCAACGCGTGGAAGCTCGAAGGCGAGACGGTGAACAAGTGCTGCCTCAGTGGAAGGGTTAACTTGCCGCCATTTCGCAAACCTCCAGCTGCTCTTCGTCGCCTGTTCGACATGCGCGAGTTCAAGAACAACATTCGCGTATACAACAACGTCTTCGCGTTCACGTCACTCGGGGCGTCCGAAACAAAGACGTTGAACGTCAACGAAGACGTCGCAGGCACGAACGGCATCTACACGTTCCGTGTTCAAGGCGCTCTGTGTCACCTTTTGGGATCTTTGCTTCCTCCATCGGGTGGAAGGCCGCTCTTCGCGCAGATCTACATCGCCGATCCAGACATGGACGTTCGTGTGCAACACCGCATGCGAATGGCCGACGGGCTTGATCCAGCAACGTTGACAACAATCGAAAGCGTGATGGAAGACCACAACCCGTTTGCGCGCAAGTTTTTGAACGCCGGGCAGATCATCCGTCAAGAACGACTTGCTGCTCGCGAGCGAGCACTTGCTCAACGGCAACTTGAGCGAGACGAAGAGCAAAAGGGCGAAGAAGATGAAGAAGCGATCCAGATCCCCGACGTCAACATGCATCTTCGGTTGCACGCGCTACCTACCGACGATCCGCGTACGCACAACGTTCCGACCGCGTCCGAGGTTGCAGCAGTGATGGTCGAAGATGGAAACGGTGCACAACACCGCGACCTTCTTCTTTGTACACGCAACAACGGGAGACTGTTTCGACTGTGGGAGACGCACCAAGAGTACGATCCGTTGCAGTACCCGCTCCTGTTCCCGTACGGCGAGCTCGGTTGGACGTTTACGACTCCGTACGTCGAAGGCGTGACGGTTCGAGGCAAGACCGCGATGTCTCTTCGCGAGTTCGTCGCGTACCGACTGCATGAGCGTCACGACGATCCAGGTTTACTCCACCGCGGTTGTCGGCTCTTCCAGCAGTACGTCGTCGATCAGTGGGCCAAGTGCGAGCAAGAACGGCTTCGGTACATCCAGAGCGACGACTTGCAGAAGAAATACCGGCGCGAGACGTTTGCCGGAGTTCGTGACGCGTTGATGAACGAGAACGTAAACGTGCACAACATTCCAGAGCTCGGAGAACAGCGCATCGAGGTCGAAGCGTCTGCAGTTGCGCAGAACATCGGCAAGCGCGTCATTCTTCCAGCGAGCTTCACGGGAAGTCCTCGGTATATGTACCAGCAGTTCCAAGACTCGATGGCGATCGTGCGCGAGTTCGGGAAGCCAGATTTGTTCGTCACCATGACGTGCAACCCGAAGTGGCCGGAGATCACGGACAATCTCCTACCTGGACAGACTGCGACGGACCGCCCAGACGTCGTGAGCCGCGTGTGGCAACAGAAGCTTCAAGCACTGCTCAAGGACTTGGACGAAGGCGCACTCGGAGTTCAAGTCGCGCGCATTTACGTGATCGAGTTCCAGAAGCGCGGTCTTCCGCACGCGCACATTTTGATGATCCTGCACGACGACGACAAGCCACGTTCGGTGGCTCGCATCAACAAGTTGGTGTCTGCGGAGCTACTAGATCCAGACAAGAACCCGCTGCTGTACGAGACAGTTATCACGTGCATGATGCACGGTCCGTGCGGTACCGCGAACGCCAACTCACCGTGCATGAAGGACGGCAAGTGCAGCAAGAGGTTCCCGAAGTCGTTCGCTTCGGTGACGCGCGTTGGAAACGACGGGTACCCAGTGTACATGCGTCGCGAGAGACCATCTGGACGTTTGAAGCACAACGGCAAGGACTGGGACAACGCGACGCTCAACCAGTTCGTTGTTCCGTACAACCCGTACTTGACGCAGAAGTACAACTGCCACATGAACATCGAGGTCTGCTCTTCGATCAAGGCGGTCAAGTACATCTACAAGTACGTGTACAAGGGTGCAGACAAGACGTCGATGTCGATTGCAGACCGTCAACGCGCGCGCAACCCGAACGAAGTCGAGCGGTACCTGCAAGCGCGGTACATCTCCCCAGTCGAAGCGTGTCAGCGACTGTTTGACTTCCCGACGCAAGCAAAGTCACACTCGGTTGTGTACTTGCCAGTGCACCTTCCTGGCGAGAGCTCGATCACGTTCGACACGACAAGCGACATCCAAGCGCGTATCGCAGCGGGGGAGAGGAGCCAGTTGATAGCGTTCTTCCAGATCAGTGCTGAAGAGCCCGACCTCGCAGGAACGATGTTGTACCAAGACATTCCGAAGAAGTATCGATGGGACCAGAAGAACAAACGATGGATTCGGTACAAGGTTCGCGTCGCATCGATTGGACGCATGGTGCACTGCTCACCGCACCAGGAAGAACGGTTCTACTTGCGGCTGTTGCTCAACCACATCAAGGGACCGACATCGTACGAAGCCTTGCGCACCGTCGAAGGGATCGAGCACGCGACGTTCAAGGCCGCAGCCAAAGCAGCAGGGTTCCTAGAAGATGACAACGAGTGGTACCTGTGCATGTCTGAAGCAGCGACGTTCCAGATGCCGTACCAACTGCGCGTGCTGTTTGCAACGATCTTGGCGTACTCGCAACCAAGTGACGTTGAAGCGTTGTGGACGGCATTCCGCGACGACCTGTCCAAGGACTACCAGCGTCAGCACAACGTCGACGCAGACGACGAGTTTGTTCAGCTCAAGACTTTGGTCAGCATCGACAAGTTGCTTCAAGCAAACGGTCAAGATCTGTCTAAGTTCGCCGACATGCCGCAGCTGAGTCAGTTCAGCGTCGAGTTACATGAGCGTCTCACAAGTACCGAGCTGGAAGACGAAGAGAGGAACGCGTACCCAAGAGAGTTGCTCGAACGCATTATCGCGCGCACCGTCGACTGCCCGATGAACCGCGATCAGCAGTTTGTCTTCGATCAAGTCGTCAACGCAGTGAACAGTAACGCTCCAGAGCAGAAGCTGTTCTTCCTCGACGGTCCAGGCGGCACTGGCAAGTCGTTCTTGCTCGAGCAGATCCTAGCGACAGTGCGCATCGAGAACAAGATCGCTTTGGCCGTTGCCTCAAGTGGCATCGCAGCGCTGCTGCTTACCGGCGGTCGGACAGCACACTCGACGTTCAAGATCCCGCTCGAACTGACCAAGGATAGCACATGCGAGATTTCGAAGCAGTCCAAGATCGCACGACTGCTCAAGCGCGCAAAGTTGATCATCTGGGACGAAGCACCGATGACGAACCGGTTCGCGTTTGAAGCTGTCGACAGGATGATGCAAGACATCCACGACAGCAACGACGCGTTCGGCGGCAAAGTTGTCGTGCTGTCTGGCGACTTCCGTCAGATCCTGCCAGTTGTCAAGTCAGGCGGACGGTTTGAATCGATCGACGCAAGCTTGAAGCGATCGGAGCTTTGGTCGAAGTTCAAGACGTTGCGGCTGACCGAGAACATGCGCGTACGCACGGCTCCGAACGACGTAGAGGGCTTTGACATTGCAGCTTTCTCCAACTACTTGCTTCAAGTCGGTGAAGGTCGACACGAGCGCGATCCCGAGCTCGGATCCGACTACATCAAGTTGCCGCGAGACTTGGTGATCAACGAGCTGGTACAGCCAGAGCCGGAGCAAGAAGACGATGAAGACGATGAAGAACAGCCTTCACGCGTGCAGAACGACTTGAGCAACCTCATCGACCACCTGTACCTCGACGTCAACGAGCAGATGGCGAACGACGAGTACTTTGCGGAGCGAGCGATCCTTTGTCCGACGAACCGAGACGTGCACCGGATCAACGACGAAGTGACCAAGCGACTGACCGGCGACGCGCGCGAGTACCTGTCTGTCGACTCGATCAACGACGAGAACGAGTTGACAGCAGGTTTGTACGAGACCGAATTCTTGAACTCGCTCAACTTCTCCGGGATCCCGCCGCACAAGATCACGCTCAAGATTGGCGCTCCGATCATGATGGTGCGCAACCTGAACAGCAACTTGGGTCTGTGCAACGGCACGCGCCTTCGAGTTGTGGAGCTGCGCGACAACTGTATCAAGGCGACGATCATGACAGGACCGCGTAAAGGCGACGTGGTCTTCATCCCACGGATCATCCTGATCAGCAAGGAGAAGGAGCTCCCGTTCCAAGTTCGACGCAAGCAGTTCCCAATCATCCCAGCGTTTGCGATGACGATCAACAAGGCGCAAGGTCAGTCACTGCACCACTTGGGACTGTACTTGCCTCGACCAGTGTTTGCCCATGGACAGCTCTACGTCGCTCTTTCGAGAGTGACATCGCGCAACAACATCAAGATCGTCGTTGTCGACCCAGAGAAAGAAGACGACGAAGGTGTGTACACAAAGAACGTCGTGTACCGCGAGATCTTCGACTGAAGAGCTCAACAAGACTGTATATGAAGACAACACACAAGTAGGACACAGATCAAAACCAAAAGAAAAAGATAGGGAAGACACCAAGTAGGCACAGGAACAAAACAAACAAACAGATAGGAATGCATGAGACAACAACAAACGTAGGATAGGGACACAACAAAACTCCAGAAAAACTATATAAGAAGAAACAGGAAATAAAAACAAACTGCATGTGGAAAAACGGTCTCGCTTTACCTATAAAAATGTTCACTGATTCAAAACACGCACAATTTCAACTAAACGCATCAAACAAGTTTAGCAAAACACACACTCCAACAGAACCAAACTAACCGCCCGCGCAGCGGGCGGCGCTCGGCTAGTCTTACCTTTAACTAAGCTACCTTTTTGAAGCTGTGTGCGTCCGTCCGTGTTCGGAACCGCGCAGTTAGTTGTCACGCTTTTGGTGAGTTGAGGTCAGATTTGTGGCTGTTAATTTGTGTGACATGCTTCGAAATTTGTTTGCGAAAACCAGATGACTCGAATCTTGCGATATTTTCGGGACTGTCCCGAGGGCAAATTGTCGTTATACGTATAGGTTGTTCGGTACATGTTCGGGACTGTCCCGGGTTTCAGCCGACAGCACCTCGCGCGGACCGAAGCAGTGCCATGCAGCTCGGGGCTTGCCACCGCAGCGCAGCGCAGGTCGGCAGCACCGCTCTGCATGGTGCTACTGAGGTTTTGCGCGGTGGTGCTGAGGCGTCAACTCCAATTAACACTGAACAAATAACTCCAACTAAACATTATTTTCCCGCCCGCGCAGCGGGCGGCGCTCGGCTAGTCTTACCTTTAACTAAGCTACCTTTTTGAAGCTGTGTGCGTCCGTCCGTGTTCGGAACCGCGCAGTTAGTTGTCACGCTTTTGGTGAGTTGAGGTCAGATTTGTGGCTGTTAATTTGTGTGACATGCTTCGAAATTTGTTTGCGAAAACCAGATGACTCGAATCTTGCGATATTTTCGGGACTGTCCCGAGGGCAAATTGTCGTTATACGTATAGGTTGTTCGGTACATGTTCGGGACTGTCCCGGGTTTCAGCCGACAGCACCTCGCGCGGACCGAAGCAGTGCCATGCAGCTCGGGGCTTGCCACCGCAGCGCAGCGCAGGTCGGCAGCACCGCTCTGCATGGTGCTACTGAGGTTTTGCGCGGTGGTGCTGAGGCGTCAACTCCAATTAACACTGAACAAATAACTCCAACTAAACATTATTTTCCCGCCCGCGCAGCGGGCGGCGCTCGGCTAGTCTTACCTTTAACTAAGCTACCTTTTTGAAGCTGTGTGCGTCCGTCCGTGTTCGGAACCGCGCAGTTAGTTGTCACGCTTTTGGTGAGTTGAGGTCAGATTTGTGGCTGTTAATTTGTGTGACATGCTTCGAAATTTGTTTGCGAAAACCAGATGACTCGAATCTTGCGATATTTTCGGGACTGTCCCGAGGGCAAATTGTCGTTATACGTATAGGTTGTTCGGTACATGTTCGGGACTGTCCCGGGTTTCAGCCGACAGCACCTCGCGCGGACCGAAGCAGTGCCATGCAGCTCGGGGCTTGCCACCGCAGCGCAGCGTAGGTCGGCAGCACCGCTCTGCATGGTGCTACTGAGGTTTTGCGCGGTGGTGCTGAGGCGTCAACTCCAATTAACACTGAACAAATAACTCCAACTAAACATTATTTTCCCGCCCGCGCAGCGGGCGGCGCTCGGCTAGTCTTACCTTTAACTAAGCTACCTTTTTGAAGCTGTGTGCGTCCGTCCGTGTTCGGAACCGCGCAGTTAGTTGTCACGCTTTTGGTGAGTTGAGGTCAGATTTGTGGCTGTTAATTTGTGTGACATGCTTCGAAATTTGTTTGCGAAAACCAGATGACTCGAATCTTGCGATATTTTCGGGACTGTCCCGAGGGCAAATTGTCGTTATACGTATAGGTTGTTCGGTACATGTTCGGGACTGTCCCGGGTTTCAGCCGACAGCACCTCGCGCGGACCGAAGCAGTGCCATGCAGCTCGGGGCTTGCCACCGCAGCGCAGCGTAGGTCGGCAGCACCGCTCTGCATGGTGCTACTGAGGTTTTGCGCGGTGGTGCTGAGGCGTCAACTCCAATTAACACTGAACAAATAACTCCAACTAAACATTATTTTCCCGCCCGCGCAGCGGGCGGCGCTCGGCTAGTCTTACCTTTAACTAAGCTACCTTTTTGAAGCTGTGTGCGTCCGTCCGTGTTCGGAACCGCGCAGTTAGTTGTCACGCTTTTGGTGAGTTGAGGTCAGATTTGTGGCTGTTAATTTGTGTGACATGCTTCGAAATTTGTTTGCGAAAACCAGATGACTCGAATCTTGCGATATTTTCGGGACTGTCCCGAGGGCAAATTGTCGTTATACGTATAGGTTGTTCGGTACATGTTCGGGACTGTCCCGGGTTTCAGCCGACAGCACCTCGCGCGGACCGAAGCAGTGCCATGCAGCTCGGGGCTTGCCACCGCAGCGCAGCGTAGGTCGGCAGCACCGCTCTGCATGGTGCTACTGAGGTTTTGCGCGGTGGTGCTGAGGCGTCAACTCCAATTAACACTGAACAAATAACTCCAACTAAACATTATTTTCCCGCCCGCGCAGCGGGCGGCGCTCGGCTAGTCTTACCTTTAACTAAGCTACCTTTTTGAAGCTGTGTGCGTCCGTCCGTGTTCGGAACCGCGCAGTTAGTTGTCACGCTTTTGGTGAGTTGAGGTCAGATTTGTGGCTGTTAATTTGTGTGACATGCTTCGAAATTTGTTTGCGAAAACCAGATGACTCGAATCTTGCGATATTTTCGGGACTGTCCCGAGGGCAAATTGTCGTTATACGTATAGGTTGTTCGGTACATGTTCGGGACTGTCCCGGGTTTCAGCCGACAGCACCTCGCGCGGACCGAAGCAGTGCCATGCAGCTCGGGGCTTGCCACCGCAGCGCAGCGTAGGTCGGCAGCACCGCTCTGCATGGTGCTACTGAGGTTTTGCGCGGTGGTGCTGAGGCGTCAACTCCAATTAACACTGAACAAATAACTCCAACTAAACATTATTTTCCCGCCCGCGCAGCGGGCGGCGCTCGGCTAGTCCATCTCGTATTTAATCGCTCGCTCGCTCGCTCGCTTCTGTCTTCACCGTCGCTCCTCGCGTTGAACAGCTCGCCTTGCCTTGCACTTACGCTCACACTCTCACACTCTCGCACTCGCGTTCTCACACTCTCTGGTATCGGATTTTAGCGAAAATCAGGTCGAAATCACTCGAGCAAAGTGGTTTGGAGGTCTCGAAGCTGCGGATGCGAGGCGCGCGAGCCACACACAGCTTGTTCATTCGCTCTGCGGACATGACTTGGCTTGGTGTAGCAGGTCGCGCAACATCCGTTCATCATCGTTGTGTTCATCGAGTCCGTCGGTCCATCGATCCGATGTGAACGTGTGCACGCTCAAGATCAAGATCAAGACCATGACAAACGGTTTGCAAGATGCACAGCGCCAGCCAAGCACACACCAAACGCTAGCGAACATGAACGAGAGAGTGGATTGACGAGCAACAAGGTGAGGAAGACCTCCTGTCTCTACGAGCGAGCGAGAGGAGGACGAAGGTCGATATGCAAGCTAGCAACGTCGCTCGAGCCCATGCGACGCAATGCGACACCAGCAGCACGTCCTGCGTCTGGTGACGGCGTCCAGGCAAGGCTCTCGTGAACACGAAGCGCACGCACTCCGAGCGTCGCGCGGCCACTCGCCAGCCAAACTACCTGCCTCGGTCGTCTCACTTGAGCTCGTTCTTGAGGATGTTGCGCAGCTCGTACATGATCTGCATGGACGTCGGGCGACGCGACGGGTCAAACTCGAGGCACGAGCGCGCGAGGCGCAGGATCGACGGCGGACAGGTGTCCGAGAACGTCGGCTGGAGCTTGCCGGCCGACACGAGCTGCAGGATCGTGACGTCCTGCATCTTGGCGCCGTTCGTGTTGACGGCGTCGTGGAACGGCGCCTTGCACGTGTCGAGCTCCGAGAGCACGACGCCGTACGAGTAGATGTCGGCCGACTCGGTGTAGTTGCCGCCGAGCACCACCTCGGGCGCGATCCAGCGCGCAGTGCCCACGCCCGCCGTCATCGTCTCCTCCACGGACCGGTCGCGCGAGATGCCAAAGTCGCTCAGCTTGGCGCCAGTCTGCGCGTCGATGAGCACGTTGCGCGACTTGAGGTCGCGGTGGATCATCTTCGGGCTCAGCGTGTGCAAGTACACGAGCGCGTCCGCCACGTCGATCGCGATCTGGCACTTGAGGTTCGCCCACGTGAGCGACGACGACCGGTTCGAGTCGAGCAGCGACTTGAGGTCGCCGCAGTCCATGAACTCGGTCACGGCCTGGATCGTCAGCGGACTCGCCCACGACACGCCGATGAACCGCACGATCTTCGGGTGGTCCAGCCGCGCCATCAGGCGGATCTCCGTCGCGAACTGCAGCGCGTCGTTCATCGACTTTTTGTCGCTCAGCAGGCGCTTGATCGCCACGTTCTCGCCCATGTACAGTCCGAGCCACACCTCGCCGAACCCGCCGCGCGCCAGCAGCTTGATCGCCTCCACCTCGCGGTGGTCGATGCGCGTCGCCAGCAACTCCGGGTCGTTCCAGATCGTCGACCCGAACGTGTCGGACCCCTCGCCGTTCGTCCCCATCGTGCCGTCGTACAGCGAGTACGTCGGCTTCTCCGACGGGTCGATCACTTCCGGACGACGGCGACGCAGCACGATGAACGCGATCAAGCCCACGATCACGACGCCGCCGACGACGCACAGCACGATCACGACCGTGCTGCTGCCGCCGCCGCTGCTCGCCTTCTTCGACGACGGGAAGCACACCTTGAGCGTCGAGCGCAAGTCCCGCGCCTCGAACCCGTTCGCGCACTCGGTCACCGTGATCGCCGCGTCGAACTCCGTCAGCTGGTCCAGCACCGTGTACTGCGCCTCGGTCAGCTGCACGTTCGTCAGGTTGCAGTCGCGCATGTACAGCTTCTTGAGCGACGTCGAGCTGAAGATCGCGTCCGGGATCGCGCCGAGCGGGTTGCCAGTCAGGTTGCTGCCAAGAGCGAGACATGGCGAGTGGACACGGTGAGGCGATCGTGAGAGTGCAGACGGTTAGCAGCCACGTAAAGAAGACGAAACGCGGCAGCGCAAGACGTACAGCGTGTCGACTGCTGGCGGGAGAGTCGCAGGGAGACCAGTCAAGTCGTTCTCGGCGAGGTTTCTGTGGTCACGTCACCAGTGAATGACAGCAGAGTGAGTCTTCATGACGAGATGAAGTGGTCGTGAACGAACGCGCGGGCGCCGTACAGCGTCGAGAGACTCTTGAGGTTGCTGAACGTCTCGGCCGTGAACGACGTGATGTAGTTCTTCGTGAGGTCCCTGCTCGACCGACAGACACGAGGCGTGAGCTTCTCGTTCGTACATACAGGCATCGGACGTCGCACGTGGCGAGACGTACAGCTTGGTGAGTCCGGTGAGACCCGCCAGCTGCGCCGGCACTTGGTCCAAGTTGGCGTTCACGAGGCTGAGCGTCTTGAGGCTCGTGCTGAGCTTGTTCGTCGTGAGCGCGTTGCGCAAGTTCAGGTGCAGCAGGAACCTGCAGAAAGAGACATAGAGCTGGTCAGGAGTCTGTCTGTCTATGGGAGCACGAGCGCAACGCACATGGACGTGACGCTCGCCGGCGTGGTGAAGAAGCTCTGGTCGAGCGCCACTTGCTTCACGTCGCCCTTGCGCATCGTCAGCGTCGCGCCGCCTGCGAGTTGACTGTTGCGGACACGACAGGAGCACCACACGAGTGACGCGAGTCAGCAAGAGATGACTCGCAACCTATAGAGACGCTCTAGACACCAATAGCAGGAGAAGGAGCAGATGCGGTCGCGTGACGACTCTCAGCGCGCTCACGTACACTGAGAGCGTGGCTGCAGACGAGTACTTGAGCGCCTTGATCTCGGTCACGTACGCCATGGAGAACTTGGAGGTCGACTTGATGCTGTCGACGGCGAGGAGCCACTGAGACTGGACCATGATGCCCTCCATGCACTGGTACGTGACCGTGCACGTCTCGGACGTCGAGCTCGGCGGCGTGAAGTCCGTCTGCTGCAAGCACTTGCCGGACGCGTCGTTGAACTCAGTGCACGGCAGCGAAGCGTTCAGACTCGGCGCGAAGAGCACGCACGGACTTGCGGCGCCGCACGTCGCGGGGCACCCGGCGCTCGTGAGCGTGTTCTGCTTGAGGCTCGCGCACGCCTGCGCGTCTGTCGTCGCCGCCATCGCCGCGAGCGCGAGCGCAGTCGCTGCGAAGCGCGCAGTTGGTGTCATCGCGATCGTCGTCGTCGTTCTCGGTCCTTTCACGAGTGGCGCTTCTCGCTTGCTAGGAGCGTGAAGGATTTTCGACTGGAAGGTTTTCGACTGGAGGCAAACCACAAGTAGTTCGCCGGGTTTTAGGTGATTGACCACAAATGGACTTCGTACTGGATATAGAAAATGATTTAGAATGGACATGATTTGTGCGCGAAAGAGACTGTACCCACCGTGATGACTTGACCTTTTACACTTGCTTTTTGTATGCAGCCGCAGTCAGTAATCGAGTCAGATGTGTTTCACTTGATGTTTCTATCGTCGCGCCACACTAGCAAAACGCTATAGTGAAGAAATCGACGCACTCAAGCGAACGAATCAACATCACAAACGCCTCGCCAGCAGCAGCACCAGCGCTCCAGCACCAGCACGCGTCTCCTCCTGCTCTTGTCATCGTCGTCGTCTGCTTCTACGACTGTCCGCCGACGCAACACATCATGAGAGGCTCAAACACCAGCGCGTTGCCGACGCCCGACGACCTCGACACGATCGAGCGCATCGTGCACGATCTCAAACAAGACAGCGCAGCGTCGAAGCGCAAGCGCCACGCGCTGTCGATGGCGAAGGGCCGCACGCGTCAGCGCGAGACGCTCGCTGCGTTGCGCGCGCAGTGTGCGCATCTTCAAAACGAGTTGCAACGCACGCTCGACAGCCGTGCGCGTACATGCGGCGTGGCAGCTGAGCGTACGTACAAGCTTTTGCAGTCGCCGGAACGCCCAGTCATCGCTGACCCAGCATCGCCCGACTCGGTCAGTGGCGGCACGACCAGCGACTGCAGTAGTATCAACAAGGATGCTGCGGCATCCGAGCCACCTCTGTCAATAGCGAAGCGCAAGCTCTTGTACGAGTACGCGGCGTCGGTCGAGACGCAGAACGCAATCTACGCCGAGATCGAGTCGCTGCAGAAGCGCATCGAGCAGTACGAGATCTTCGAAGCCGCGCTCACGATCGACACGTCGATGCTGCTCGCCGAGCCGTCGAGTCGCACCGCAGAGGAGTCGCTCCGGCGCGCGTCGCCAGTGACAGACGCTCTCCGAGGCTTCTGGACGCCGTTCGTCGACGGCGAAGCGCCGATCTTCTTCGAGCCGTACGACCCACTCACGGCGCGCGAGATGATCCGCGCGATGCACAGCGAGTGCAAGCGCTTCAATGCGCTGTTCTCGAAGCGCCAAGTGAGCGCGTCGCTCGAGAACCGATGCCTCGGCTGGGACGTCCAGCGGTCGGTGACCGACAAGCGCCTCTTGCGCTTCCACTTCACGAAGCGCGTGCCGTGCGCGTCGAGCGCAAGCGCGGCGGCGGAGATCCTGAACGAGACGTGGCGCACGTTCCACTCGCCCGAGCTCTACGCGCGTCTGTACCGCACCGTCATGGTCTCGCGCGTGATCCAGCGCGTGGACGCGTCCACGAGCGTGATCATGCGCAACTCGCCGAGCAAGTACCGCACGCACGACGTGCGCATGGTCACGATGGTGTCCAAGGTCCAGGACTGGGACGAGCGCGGCCGGCGAGCGCACCATGTCCTGACGCTCGTCGTCGAGCCGCCGCCGTCCGCACTCGGTCTCGAGGGCGTCACGTACTTCCGCAACGGGTACACGTACCTCACGTTCACAGAGATCGCGGACGACGGCGAGCACGGACCGATGCTCGAGATCACGTACGGCGGCAACGGCGACTGTCTGAGCGAAGCGCATGCGACGCACTTGCTCATCGAGACTGGCGCTGTGCTCGTGCGCTGGGAGCAGTTTGTGTGTCCGCAGCGCCTCGTGACTGCGCAGTGAGAGAGTGAGTGAGTGCGTCTGTAGAGTACGGATCTGTAAAGCAAACAAGGACGTCGCGAGCACAGAGAGCTCTGCCGGTGATCTGCCAGAAGCACCTCACGGACCACACGAAAGGCGCGGCGGCGGCGCTCATGATCAACGGCTTGGTCCAGGTGCTCCACTCGGGACTCATCCCGGGCAACAAGAACTTGGACAACGCGTGCGCCACCTTGCGCGCGTTCGACCTGCTCGTGTACCCGAACCGGAGCATCCAGACGACCGGCATCAAGGCGGCGGTGATGAAGAGCTTCGGGTTCGGCCAGGCAGGCGGCGAAGTGCTGCTCGTGCACCCGGACATTCTCCTCTCGACGCTCGAAGACGCCGTCTTTGGTCGCTACGCGGCGCTGCGGGCGAAGCGCATGGTGCGCATGAACGCCTACACACAGCGCGCGTTCATGGGCAAGCACGCGTTCATCCAGGTGAAGGACGCGGCGCCGTACACGCGCGCGCAGGAGAGCAGCGTGTACTTGGACCCGACCGCGCGCGCAGCGTTTGACGTCGACGCCAACACGTGGCGGTTCACTGGCGCTGGTGGCAACGCAACACGGCGGTCGGCAAAGACAACTCGTGCCGCTCGCTCGTCGCCGATCACTCACAGTGCGACTGCGTCTACGCCGTCGGTTCGCTCCTCGGAGCTGCTCGCCGCGGTGCACCAGACGACTGCGCCTATGGCTGTCGCTGCGAGCAGCGCTGGGACTGTCGGTCTCGGCGTCGATGTCGAGCCCGTCGCGACGTTTCGAGCGCCTCGACGGCCCGCGACGACTTTGTCCGACGCAACTTCACCGAGCGGGAGATGGCGTACTGCTACAGCGCACCGCACGCCGCGGCGAGCTTTGCGGGTCGCTGGGCTGCGAAAGAGGCGGTCGTGAAGGCGATCTCCAGCGCGTCGCCGGACGAGCCGAACGTGTGGAAGGCGCTGGCGCACCGCTGCGCGACATCGAGGTCGTCCTGACTGCGTCCGGGGCGCCGACGGCGGTGCTCTCTGGGCACGCGCGCGAGGTCTTCGATCGCCTCGGCTTGGCGACGCTCAGCGTCTCGATCAGCCACACGAGCGAGTTCGCAGTCGCCCAGGCGATCGCGAGTGCGCAGGCGTCAGTCAGTGGCGAGTGAGTGAGTGAGCGAGTGAGTGAGTGCGTGAGTGAGTAGATGTGCTGTGGTTGTAATGATCATCAGGCGCGAGGCGCTTGCGCTCCATACGAGAAGAGTAAGTAGGTCCGTCCAAGGCAGTGCACACGGCTCAATACAGCGACTGCATTCGCAAGTCGGAGGTCTTAGCCAGCGGGAGCAGTTGCGTCTGCGAGGTGACTCTGCAGCACGTCGACGATGACGTCGTACCGCTCGTGCTTGGCGCGCTTCGCTGGGGACATCCCTCTTGCGTCGCACAGTCGAGGGTCTGCGCCGCTCGCGAGCAGGAGAGCCACGACTGCGAACTGCGTGTCGTCCGCGCTCTGGGCGAACCGCGCGCCGTTTTCGTCAAAGAACGCGCTCACGTGCAGCGGCGTACTGCCGCTCTCGTCGCGAGCGTCTACGAGCGCGCCGTGCTCGAGCAGTAGCGCCATTTCGCTCGTGTGTCCTTCGACCGCAGCGACGTGGAGCGGCGTCCAGCCAGTGTCGTTCGAGCGTTCACGTCGGCGCCTGCGTCAATGAGCGCGCGAGCGACGGCCACGTGGTGTGGCGGCTCGCTATGTGGAGCGGCGCGTCGCCGTCGCTGGCTCTCTCGTCTGCGTTGGCTCCTGCGCGGAGCAACTGCGCGACGACGCTGCAAGTCCCCCACTCGGCCGCCAGATGCAGCGCTGTCCACTCGCTCGCATAGGCTGCTGTGGCGTTTGGGTCAGCGCCGTGCTCGGGCAGGACTCGGATCACAGGCTCATTGTCTTGCTCGGCTGCTAGGAGCAGTGGCGCAACACATGTCGAGTGCTCGTTCGCTTTCGCTGAGTGCATCTGACGGACAATGCGACAGACTGACTCGCGCTGTTGCGAGCAGCGCAGCGAGCATGTCTGCGTTTGCCTTCGCACACGATCCGATGCAGGAGTCGATGTGGCGTGCACGAAGCAGATACGTCGTTCTGAAGCGCGTCGTAGAGACTGCTCATCAATAGCTCGTGGAGCAGCCGTGCGTTGCCGTGTTGCACCGTCACGTCGACCAGACGCACTGTCACTTCGTGCTCGAGAGCGCACTGCGTCCCTGTGTTCGTGACTCGCTGCAGTTGGGACGTGCGTGACAATGTCATCAGCTGCTGTTGATGTTGTTGTGGATCTGTCTGTGCGTTGGTCCATTCTGTTTGCGTCTCGAGTGTGTGTGCGAGAGAGTCTCTCTCTCTCTCTCGTGTTGCTGCTGTGGTCGTGTCCTGCTTGCGAGCGTCGTCGTTGACGAAAGCGCTCAAGTTGAAGTGACTTGAGTCGGTGCAGTAGGCTGTGTGGGAGGCTCAAGAAGGCTCTTTGGCAGGACTGAGCAGGAGTGTACGTCGATCTGACTCTCTCTATTGCGCACTTCTCGAAGCACTCGACAAGACTCAAGACTCTCAAGACTCAAGACGCGATGGTGTCGTTCGTGCGCGCGCTCGCAATCGCAGCAGTCGCCTGCGCCGCGCTGCTCTCGTCCACGACCGCCAGCTCGCTCCTCGAAGACCCGTACACGCTCGACGACGGCCGCGTGATCGACCCGACGAACCCGAACGACGTCGCGGTCGCCGAGGCGGCAAAGGAGAGCCGCAGCAGCGAGGAGCACGCCAAGAAGAAGACGACGCTCCGCGACGGCCCGATGCGCGGCTACGGCCGTACGCTCTAAGCGCTTATGCCTACAAATAAGCGCTGCTGCATGCTCGCGCGTCCATTGCTGCGCTATTCATCTGCTGTCGAGAGAGCACAAGCACACGAGCACACGAGCACACGTTTCGACGGAGCGAACAACGTGCGTGGTCGCTGATGTGCGCATTGCCTGGATGCACACACGCGCGGCGACTGCAAGCAAGCGCTCTTCTCCAGGCTCAGCAGCAGCAGTAGCAGCAACAGCAACAACTGGACCAATGGACACCGAACGCGTGAATGAATGAATGAATGAATGTATCTGCACGATCGCGCCTGTGTCGCGGTCGTCGCCATTGTCAGCGACAGCAACTGCTGTGTCTGCGTCACGAAGGTGCTGTGGCATATTGACTCGAGACGCCGTGAGCGACGTGGCCAAGCTCTCTTCCTCCTCCATACTCTGTATTACGTGCTCGCACCACATCGGAACAGCGCCGGTGGTCGTGGAACTGCTCCTGCTGACGCAACTGGTACGCTGACCAAGCAAAGTGGTCGACAAGCGTGCTCTGCACCAGCAGCAGCAGAGAGTTCGTGGTCGCACTGACGTCGCGGTCGAGCTCGGTCTCGCGAGCGCCGTCTGCTAAAAGTCGCCGCCGCTCACGCATCCGCTGTCGTAGCATCCGCTGTCGCCAGCGTATCCGCCACTGTAGCCCGAGTCGCCTGCGTCTCCGATCGCGTGGCCGATAGCCATGCCGCCGAGGAAACCGGCAGTGCCGCCGAGCAGAGCGCCCGTACCGGCATCCATGCCGCTGTGGTGGTGGTGGTGTCCCCCATAGCCGTAGCCGTAGCTGTAGTTGCTCGTGTAGCCATAGCTGTAGGCAGGTGCATACACCGGCAGAGCTGACACATACACGTCTGGCGCTGGCGCGTACACGGGAGATCCGTAGACGACAGTCGGCGAGCCACCTCCTGCTTGGAATCGCGCGGCCTTGCACCACCACACGCAACAGCAGCAGCCCATGCACGTCGCGAAGAAGCCGAGTGAGACCAATGGGAGCTCCCCAGGACGTCCCGGCTCTCCTTGTCTGCGCGGACCCACGCTGCCGTCTGCAGTTGCACGCGTAGTTTGAGAGCTGGCACGTTGCGTCGCGTGCGCAGCAGCAGCGCTGGCGCTGACTGGCGCGGTCGAGCCAGTTGCCGCAGAACTGTCCGGGACTGCCCAAGTACGCGTGCGAGCAGTCTCCCGTCGCGGCGCAGACTTGGCAGCCAGACAGCGTCGCAGTTGGCACCGTAGCGGAGGTGGAGTTCGAGATCGCGACGTCTGTGGCCGAGACGCCGACACCGATGCTGACGACGAGGAGAAGGAAACAGTGCGCTTGGACCGAGAGGACACACATGAGAGTAGCGAGTCGCCACGGAGTCATGTGTTACGATGGCTGCTGGCTCTGATGAGGTTTGATACTTTTGCTTTGTGCTGCTGTGTGACAGTGTAGTCGACGATCCGCAAGAAGGGTCTGCAAGTGAGCGAGCGAGGCGAGCAAGGTCGTCGCTGCACCATGTCTATTTGCCCACTGCGGCGTCTTATCCGCATGACGAGTATCTTGTCGCGATCTTTGTGTGAGAAGCATGCGCGACTGCTTTGAACAAGCGCAGCAGCGAGTTGGCGCGAAGAGGAGGTCGAGCTCCAGCGTGTCAGTGTGAGCGCGCATTCGTGTGAGTGTGCGAGTGAGTAGCCAGTCGCTCAGACCCGCACGGACGCTCACATTGTTGCTCGAACCAGCTCACAGATCACTTGAATCGAACTCAACGACAAGCGCAGTGAGCAATGACAGCGTTGCATTGTGGTGTTGTGCGTTGTAGCAAGTGCGGGCATCACAGCAGCGCTACAGCTGCAGCACCGACAACTGGTGCAACGAGACTCGCGAGCAGACTCGGACAAATGGCGCTGGCACTGGATCCATGTGCGCTGTTGTAAATGCGGTCTCGATGGACTGCTCGGTCTTCCACCACCGCCGCCTTGATCTCGAACGAGTACGACAGCGACGCCGACGCCGCGACGAATGCGAGTGTGAACATGAACATGAGGACGAAGAGCACAACCGCGGAGCGCGATGACATGTTGCAAAGAGCTGTGTGTGTTCGTAAGAGGCT
>QXDM01000191.1:0-66097 GCA_003730235.1 Pythium guiyangense | reverse complement strand
ACGGATCAAAAAGGCTAGACGACACGATTGTCAAACTGTGCAGGTCTGTCATTCGAGAACACTATTATTTACAAAGTCATTCAAATGAGGCAGTATCCCTCGTGTAGAGGACAAACACAAAACGTCACGAAAGGAAGCAACCTCTTCTTTCTCACAACTTTCCCAATTTAAACTCAATTCAACTATACAACTAACACAATTCGATGACGCCATATCGCGCCACCAGTCGCCGCAAAAGATTTCAACGCGACGGCTCTCTCTCAGACTCAAAGCCAAAGCCAAAGCTAAAGCGAACGACCAAGCGCACGCACCGCTTCTCCGCCGCTGCTGCATCCGCCACTCGCACCACGACCACGAGGACTCGATCGATCATGTCGGACAAAGGAGACTCGCCCGCTGCGTCGCCGCGCCACGACGACAACGAGAACGCTGCGAGCCACTCGCTCGAGTCGCCGCGCGCCGGAAGCGCGTCCCCGAATGCTGCGAACGACGAGGGGGCGTCGGCTGCTGCGACTGTGAACAACCGCGCGACCTCGCGCTCGCCGTCGCCAGTCGGGGGGCTGCTGCCGGTGACCGCGTGCGCGAGCCGCGCACCGAGCCAGATGCGTCGAACCCGGGCAACAATCTCTACGTTGCGAACCTGCCAGTTCGCGTACGTCGTCGTCGTCGATCTTTCTGTGTTTGTGTTGTCAAGCGTGCGTGTGTGTCCTGACGCTGATTGTATGGCGCTGTGTATGACCATCACGACAGTTCGCACAAGCTGATCTTGAGGAGCTCTTCGCCAAGTTTGGCCGCGTGGAGAAGTGCGAAGTGATCACGGACCCAGTCACGCGCGAGTCGCGGTACGTGCTTCGCTTCACACTCGGTCTCTCTATCAACAGCCAATGGCTCGTGGACTCACGCAATCGCTCTGTGTGTCCTTCCTATCGACAGCGGATTCGGCTTTGTGTCGTACGAAGACGTGCGCGATGCCACTGACGCTGTCGCTGAGCTGAATGGGTACGGCTCTTGTAGTAAGAGCAGCATTGGACTCGAGTACTTGTGGTGCAGTTCCTCACACTCTACGACGCGCGTCTGTGCTTATGATCTCAACAGCAAGGAGATCCAGGGCCGTCGCATTCGCATCGAGCACGCGAAGCGCCAGCGCGGACACGAGAAGACGCCAGGCAAATGTACGACGGCCATACACTTGCGTCTCTTGCCACTGCCGTTGAACAAGCAACAGGACTGACACTCGCGCTCTGTATCGTGACGGAATCTCTATTAGACTTGGGGCCACGCCAAGCGAGCACCAAGTACGGCGTCCGTGGCGGTCGCAGCCGCAGCCGTAGCCGCGACCGTGGACCGCCACGCTTCCGTAGCCGCAGCCGCAGCCGTGACCGTGGTCGTCGATTCGACTCGCGCGACCGCTACGACCGCAGATACGATGACCGGGGCGACCGCGGTCGTGGCTGGCTACGGCTACGACTCGCGCGACCGCTACGAGAGAAGATCGCCGCTAAGCGCGTGCAGAGTGACTCGTGTGTCTGCCCACTTGCGCATTCACACACACGCGTTCTCTCGCTCTTCGCACCTGCTGCGTCATCGGCTAACGAGCGCGCGCACACAGGAGCATCTCGTCCATCGGTCCGTGGCTTCGACGCGCAGCCGCAGCGACCGAGCCATGCGTGCCAGCTTGTGATTAAAACCCGACATAATACAACCCGTGCATCTCAGCAGCGACTGCAGCGACTGCTCCGCGTGTCCAACGATCGACAGCAGCACTCCGTGACAGCGGACGATCATTCACCAGCCATTCGCCAACTAGCAACAGCAACAACACCATCGTCTCGGTCTCCGTAGGTCGTCGCACAGCGGCGCTCTAGTCAACTCTGTTGACGAGTCTCTCCGCCGTCAGCACTAGCGCCTCATGCGCGACGGTAGACGAGCATCTTGTCCAAGACGACTGGGTCATCGGCGTCGCCGCTCGTGTCGCTGTGGAAGAACGACGCCTCCTGCAGTTCGGCAGTCGTCAGTCAACACGACGCCAATCAACGCGACAGTCAATACGCAAGAGACGCACCGCGATGTAGAGCCCGCGGTCGAGCAAGTCGTCGATCTTCTTTGCGGTCGGCGAGAACATCACGACGTACTCGGGCAGCTCGTTGTGGCCGTCGCTGCCGCCACCCACAGCGCTCGGAAAGTCGTACTGACTCGTCAGAACGCGACTGGGTCGTTCTCGAGACGCTGCGACTCGCTTCCTTCCGGCAACTCGCGGTTCCTGCGAACGACACACGCGACAGCCACACAGCGTAGCGATCAGCTCTTGCGCTCTGTTTGGCACTTCGCAACAATAGACGCAGTGCGTACACTGGCGAGCAGTCGGGGAACCACATCGAGACGTTCTGGTGCAAGTAGCTGTAGTACGGCGTCGCGTGGCACGGCGTCCAGAAGTGGATCGACGTGTTGACGTCGCTAGATACGAGAGCGCAGACAGGAGCAGTAGGGTGTGTGAGTGCGAGTCGTACGAGGGCGTCAGTGCCGCCAATACACTGGAGCTCGTACCTTGGATGCGCTCGTGGAGGAAGTCCATGACTTCGACTGGCGCCCGCTGGACACGACACGAGACGACAGTGTAGTACATACGACATCAATCCCTTGAATGATGATGGTGTTGTCAGTACCTGGTGCGTGCGCGAGAGGTAGTAGGCAACTGCGAGGTTCGGCACGACGATCGAGAAGACGGCGATGCGGAGCAAGTTCTGCTGCGTGCGCTCGCGGAGCTGCGTGAAGAGCTTGTTCTCGAGGTTCCGGATGCAGTAGCCCGCGTACACGAGCGCCGGTGGAAGCGCGGGAGCACAAAGCGGAACTCTGTTGTCATATGTAGCAATGTGTTAGACACACACACACATACCACAGGGTCTTGGTTTGAGTCGTCTCTACCTTTGTGCGCCGTGTTGCTGTAGGAAGATCGCCCAGATGATCGTGTGGCCGAGGTCTTTCTTGAGACCCTGCGACGTCAACAGTGTGCGAGCGCCACAACACAGTCATGAGTCTCTCAAGCGCGCGTAGTAAAGCAGTCGTCGATGTCGCGAGAGCATACGTACGGGAACAGTGAGGAAGCCTGCGACTGCGAACGGAAGTGCAGTGCCCAACGATTGCTGGGAAGCCTTGCGTGAAGTACCAGCCCCATGGCTTGACGCCGTACAGTCGGTCTTTGCCCTAGCGTCAGTCCATCAGTCAGCAAGCAAGCGTGTCATGTCATCATCTTGTCAGCGCTGCACTAGCTCAAAGAGAGAGAGAGCGTCATTATGACTCCGAAGGACGCCGCACCTCGAGCACGTTGAACTTGACAAAGTTGTACGGCACGAACGTCCACTCGCCGTAGCCCCATCGGTCGATCACGAGCATCGCGCCGAGCGTGAGCGCTGCGATCGGCAGCACGTGGAGGAACACGAGCTTTGCGCGGTCGTGCGTCTGCGCGAGGTGCAGGACGCCAGGGTAGAGCCAGATGACGGCGTTCGTTGGGCGAAAGAGCACGCCGAGCGCTGCGAGCGAGAGCGCGAGCACACGGTTGCTCTGCTTCATCGGATCAGTCGTAGTCTGCGGCTGGTCGGTCTTCTTCGCAGCGGCTGCAGTGTCCTACAGTCCAAGCAGCAGGTAGAGACAGCTAACAGTGTCAGCACTGTACGAGCTATGGCACGACGAGAGCGCGAGTGATGGACACGATGGCACCGTACGAGGAACTTCCATGGCCAGTACGCGCGAGTGCGCCAGTCGTACAGACCGTCTCGATCGAGTTCGAGAACGGCCGGACCATGACGTAGAAGAGGAACCAGGAGCAGAGCTGGCTCAGTAGCGCCCACTTGGCTGACCGCCGATCAAAGTAGACGCGCGCGAGGCGGTAGAGAAAGTAGTCGTTCACTGCCGAGAGCACGCCCTGCAGAAGGCGCGGGCCGTACGCAACCGCCCAGCGCGAGTCCAAGTCCTGCGAGTACATACGATCAAGTGCGCTAGTGTGAGCGTAGGATGTATGGAGGCTGCTGAGAGAGCCATGTAGAGAGATGCAAAGACGCACGAGGAGCGCGAGGAGCTTGTAGAGCGCAGCGAAGAGCAACGGGTGCGCAAAGCCTCGGATCTGCGCATCGCTCTGCCACTCCCACGTCCTAGTACACGTAGAGAGGGGAGTTCACCGTCGAGCATGTAGATACCAGACACATAGCGCGCAGCGCACACACGCAAGAAGCGTGGACGTACAGATGACCGTAGCCAAACACGATGCGGTGCGCGACCTCTGTGCTTTGCCAGTACTCGTCAGGATTGAACGCCGTGCGCACGAAGAGAGCATTCCAGACGCGGAACGCGAGCACTGCGACCCAGAACGCACGCGTCGTCACGATCCCTTCCCACTCCATCGTCGCTCTTGTTGTTGTCGTCACAGAGACCGTCGTTGTCACTGATGCAGCGCAGATACGGACAACTTTGATGTGTCAATGCGCCAACAGGACATTCTGTAGCGTGACAAAACCAAGGTCGATCCCTCGTTTTCATCACTATTGGAAAATGAGCGTTGCTCGAAGCAAGCACATGCGAGTTGATGTATGGCGTGTCCTGCACATGTGTATGACTGTCTCTGGTTGTCAGTAGGAAGCGTCTTGTTCTCTCTTCCACTTTTTCCTCTGCTCGGATGTTCTTGAGATCGTGTCTACTGACCGAGTGGACGGCCAGTGCCCCATGCGTAGCCACCGCCACCACCTGCCGCTGCAGCAGCACCCGCAGGTCCTCGCGCGCCGATGATCGGCGTCGTACCGACCGCTTGTGGTGTTGGGAACAAGTTGACGCTGTTCATAGCACCAGATGACGAGAGTGTGAGTCGCTCGATGTGTCTAGACACATGCAACGTCAGTCCATTAGCAAACCAACAGGCACGTACAAGAGCGACGGCGTCTGGATGAGGTTCCAGCCCTTGGTCTCCGGCAGCACTTCGAGAAGGAAGTAGTAGAGATGACCAGCAATGACACCAAAGATGTCCATCATTGGGTTCCCGCCTACGAGGACCGTGAACGCAATGAGCGCCCATGGGAGGTACAGACCCTGGAACTGGAAGCCTACAAGTCACGCAAGAGCGAGTGAGTGTGAGCGTTCTGCTTCGTTCTGTTGGACAAGCAAGACAAACGCACCCCAAATGGCGACTGGCATCGTCGGGTTGCGGCGGCTCCAGACGTAGACGATCATGAAGATCAGCGACGAGCCCAGGAACGGAAGACTCATGAAGAACGCGATGATCTACAGCCGCACGAGCGAGCGGACGTGTCAGTCACGAGGTGTGTATGTGGCGGTAGGACGAGCCATGAGATGTGTGCGACGCACCCAGAGCACGACAGCACCAAAGAAGAGCATGAACGCGTAGTCTGCAGTCGGGCCGCCGCCGCTCGGGAATGGGTCTTCTTCAAGGCGCGACGAGTAGTTGTTGCTAGTGAGCGCATGGTCATCGAGCGAGTACAAGGCAGTCTATCGTTAGAAGACTCGTGCGCACGCGCAACAACAAGCATACGCACGCGCTCGCCACGTACAGAATCATGAGCTGCATGAGGAACGGAAAGCCAAAGCCACCGAGGTACATGAAGCACGTGGGCAAGCGCCAGAGCTGGAAGCGGTCCCAGACGAGATCAAAGTCGAGGGTAGAGCGACCGCGGGTTCACGAACCCGAGGCTACTGAGGCACGTCGAGAGGAAGCAGACCGTGAGGTAGAACCGCGTGATGTACGGCATCGAGTGGTACCATGCTTCGAGACTCTGCGCCATCCTGTCGATTCGCTCGTCGAGCACGCGCGCAACAAGTGTGTGTCTGTCTGCAGATCTCTTCGCGACGACGACGCTTTGGTGATGATGAGGTGGCACTCGCTGAAGCGCTTTTCCTGAATTTTGTCACTACTGAAGATCGTTTCGTTGTTCTTGTGGTAGTGATGAAAACAAGGGATCGACAGCTTCAACCAGCGTCTTGCCTCTGACAAGCTTTGCTCTGCTTGCGATCTGCACGCCACACGCATGCGCACTACGTCGCTTGATCCTAGATCTGCTAGTGCGAGCATCGGCGGTGTTGCTCAGACGTCAAGCACTCGAGTCGTACCTCTTTAGGTCGATATAAACTTTGCCTGAAACGTCCCTGACGTCTTGGGTCGCATCGAAGATCGTTCGTTCGAGCATGAAGGGCATTGACTTGCATCGACCTCGTTGGCGCCAAGGCGCTGGCCAAGGGCACTCGGACTAGTTCGTAGTAGACTCGAGACATGGCTAGCTCTGAGACTCACAAGACATACTCAGGTCGACATCCTTGGGCGTCAACTAGGATCAACTTCAGGGTCGAAACCGACTTACAAGTCGAGTCAGCACCACCGTAGCTCAGCTTGACGACGACGACGACGAGCGTGCAGAATGCGGTCGTTGAGCTGCAGCCGCGTGTGGCAGCGACTACAGCCAAACGACAACAGGCACGGCCGCTACTCGCTCGAGCGCATGAGCGCGCTGCACGAGTTCTATGAGCGCACGTCGCTCTGGCATGTTGCACTCGTAGTTTGTCCTGACGATTGCGCCGCCACTCGCGTCAATCGTGATGCTCGATGCGCTGCGACTGCAAGACACCGACTGCAGCGTGGCACGAGAACCCGACGTTCTGGCTCCGTGTCACGCTTGGCACTCTCATGCTCTCGTTGGCGTGATGCTCCAGCTGCGCGCGCTCGTGCCAGCTGCGTCATTGACGCTCGTCCACTGCTTCAGCATCAGCGCTCTTGCTGGCAGCGTCTTCACTGGATGCAGCGTCCTGCTCGCCAAGGTCTGGGTCTTCCCCGTGCCGTTCCTGATGGTAGTTTGCAACCCGCCGTGGTCGCTCGCGCTCTTTGGTGCGACGCTCGCTGTGATCGGCAAGCGCAAGCTCACGGCGCGACCAGAGATCAAAGCGCAGCTCCAGCGCTTCAACACGTACATCAACGTCGTCTCGACGTTCCTTGTGATCTACCCAGTCTACAACATGGTCTTCCGCTCCTTGGACGGCGCACAGCAGCTCGCGTTCCTCTTGCTGCTACCGCTCATCAAGTTTGCGCTCAAGAAAATCACGATCGCGATCGTCGCGGACGTCGAAGACACAGTCTTTGGTCGTCGCGATCGCAGTCGACATGTTCAACGCGCTGTTCCAAGCCAAGTGCATGCAGAGCTCGGGCTCGACGCTCACGACCGTAGGGATCATCGCGATTGACGTCGTGCAGAACGTCTACTCGCTCGCTCGTCTCACGCGCAGTGTCGGGAGCCTTCGGTCGCTCACTCACAGCGACGTTGGAGCAGCGAGCATCCTCGCGGCCTGCGCGGACGCGATGAAGACCCCGGACGCACTCGACTTGGTCGGTCTTCGTGTGCAATCATGGCGACCCATGGACGTCTCGACATCTGTCGCAGCGCAACTCGACTTGATTCGCGCGACACAGGAGAACCAGCGCTCGAAGCGACGACGCTCCGATGGCACTTAGCACTGAGACCCTGACTCCGATCGTGCCGATCGCTGTTGGTCCGACTGCTGTCGTGCCGTGGCCAGCAACGCCGAAGCATGTCGTGGTCCTACCACCAACACAAGCGATCACCGGATCGAAAGTCCCTCGAGACACGCCGGGCACCAAATCAAAGGCCGAGTCCAGCGCTCTTGTGAAGAGCACGCTTGAGCTCCTCTGGCGGTGCGAGCGCATACTACTCGTCGAGTTTGTCGAGTTTGCCATTCCGCTGCTCTACGGCGCGTCCATGAGCGCGCTGTACTACCTCCCAAACGCGCGGGTACTACCCTGGCGTCGTCGAGATGACACCCGAGCGACTCTGGTCGACGGTCACAAACATCCTCGTGTACTCGGCGCTCGAGTTCTTCTCGCTCGTG
This sequence comes from Pythium guiyangense, assembly GCA_003730235.1. NCBI lineage: Eukaryota > Oomycota > Peronosporomycetes > Pythiales > Pythiaceae > Pythium > Pythium guiyangense. The sequence goes on along the minus strand of QXDM01000191.1, from coordinate 58,204 downwards.
TACCTCCACGTCTTCCTCAAGTGGTCGTTCAACGTCTCGATCGCGCATCAGCTCGCGTTCGTGCTCACGACCGAGCGCGCGATCGTCCAAGGCATCTTTGTGAGCTGGACTGTCGTCGTCTTGAGCTTTACGCTCGAGCACTACGGTGCGTACTGGAGTCGTGTCGATCATCTGTACGTGTGTACCAGCGCTTCACTCACACGTGGTGCTTGCTTGTCAGGGAACGACCTCACGCTTGAGTTTGCGTGGGTCCGCGCGGCTCGGAGCCGCAACAGCTGAGCCAGAGCGGTCCGTTGCGATGTACTACCACGTAGACCAAACGACAGGGACGTCCTACTACGATACTGATTCATTCACATCGCTCTCTCTCTCTTCTCTTCTTCTTCGCTTTCTCGCGCATTCGAGAGCTCTAGACTCACACGCACGCACAGAGATGCATGGGGTCACTTGGTGTTGAACATCTCGACCGTCTTCTTGAGCGCCTCGGCGAGCGGCGCAACGACAAAGTCTGGCGTGTCGCGACAACCGACTTCGAGGCGCGACGCAGCCGTTGGGACGAAGAACCGCGTCCCGCGCGAGTGCCGCAGCCCTTTGCCTGCAGCGTGTGCGAGCGACGACTGCCACATCTCAAAGTCCTGTCGATTCGCAGCCAAGAGCACGATCTCCGACTGCACGCGCTCGACGACTTGACCGTTGTCGAGCTGGAGCGTCACAAGCGGCTGCTGCCGGAACGCGTTCGTGATCCGGATGCTCAGCGACGCACTCGCGTCGGCTTCGAGCCGGACGTTCCCGAGCGGAATGATCCCGCGGAGCTCCTTTTGGCTCGAGAAGTAGTACAAGCAGTTGCGACTGAGCACGAACCAGCGCTTGACTGTCGAGAAGCCGCCCTTCTTCATCAAGAAGCCGTTGAGACTCGTGTCTGATGGCCAGAGCTCCTGCTCCTCGGCCGTCGCAGACCCAAAGCTGTGCCACATCACGTCCAGGAACACGTTCATGTCGCGCTCGTGGCTGTCGAGCGTCCGGAGCGTCGGGCGCGAGCGCGGACCGGTCGGTAAGCTGTCGACGCCGACGCTCATGTGCAAGCAGATGCGCGAGCCGCGGATCCACTCGATGCGGTAGATGTACCGCAGCGGCGTCATCCACTCGACCACGGGGTTGGCAAACGAGCTCACATTGATGTACACCGCGCGCTGCTCGGTCACAATGAGCCAGTGCGTGAGCTGGACCTTCAACCGCGCGCCAGCGTCGTCGTCTGCGACCGTCACAGCGCTCCCAGCGCGCGTGCGCGCCACTTGCGCATCGCCCGTCGCGTTGATCTCGTACACTTGCTCGTCGCAGCTCTCAAACTGGAGCTTGATCGGCCGCGCCGTGCCGCGCAGGAGCGCGAGCGTCTCTTCAAAGCCAATGCCGCGCACATCGACGCCGCCAACGGTGATCAAGCAGTCGCCCTCTTGCAGGACCTTCTGGTCGGGCCGGAGACTCGTGTGCACCTTCGTGTGGTGCCACGCGCTGTCGTCAAACGCCTTCACGATCACGTTCTCGCAGTAAAAGTCCGTCTCGAGGTCCAAGCCGAGCTTCTTCTGGTAGAACGTGACTTCGTACACGAGTTTGCGCTCGCTCCCTGCGACTCGGCCGTCCACGAGCTGCGCGTCGCTGTGCTCGTTCAAACTCCGGCGGAACGACCGCGTGCGCTCGCGCGTCGAGTCGATCCGGCGCTTCTCGCGCGCTTGCTTCGTCAGCTCGGACGCGTTGACCGACTGGAGGATCTCGTTGTAAAAGATGATCTTCTCGCCCGAGAGCTTCGCGCCGCCAGTCTTCTTGAGCAAGTCGTACGCGATCGTGTCGGCCTCTTTGTAGCACTTGAGCTCGTTGTAGCGACCAAAGACGCGCGGACGACGCACGCGGCGCATGCTGTGGCCGTTCTGGAGCGACCGGTTCCGCACACCTTGCGTCGCGCGCGAGGCAAAGTCAAAGATTCCAGCCACGGGCTTGACTGGGAGGCCAATGATGCCCGTGATCGTGCCTTTCACGAATCCGAGTGCGCCGTTCTCCTGCGCGCCGCGCATTGGACCGAGCACGAGCCCAGCAACGCCTTCGTACACGCCCAAGCTCAGCTCTTTCGAGCCCTGGATGAGTCCTTCGCGAATGCCGCGAACGTGATGTCGCCGTGCGCGTGCACGGATCTGCTGGTAGTGGTCGTCGAGGCTCATGGTCGCAAGACCCTGGCCAAACGTTCCCGAGATCTTGCTCGCCGCGTCGAACGTCCCGTCGAGCGTGTTCGACACGAGACTCGCTGTGCCCTTTGCGAGGCCTTTGCTAAAGCCCTTGCCGCCGACCTTGAGCCCCTCGATCGGCTCGTAGACAAAGTCGCGCACGCCCGTGCCAATGTGGTCGAGGAACCCCACAGGATTGCCAAGGAAGTCAAACGACCCGAGGATCTTGTGCAGCTGCTTCCAGAGCTGCCGCGTGTAGTACTTGGTCACGCGGCGCGTGAGGTCGCCGCTCGTGCCGAACGCGTGCTCAATCATGAGCGCGTTCAGCCGCACGGGCGCATTGTCCAAGTCGGGGACGTGCATCGTGAGGCTCGGGATCGCCCATGCGACGCCGCTCTTCTGCGCGTCGTCCGACGACACAGTCGACATTGTCTGGCGCTCATAGTCAAACCGCGGGAGTCCGTGGCTGCCGCTGCTGCCTCCAGACGCTGGCGCAGACGCAGTGCGACTGTACTCTTCGCGCAAGAATGACGCGCCGCTGTGGTTCGACTTGAAACTCGCCGTGTCGCGCGTCAAGAGACTCGGGATGCGCGCTTGGAAGACGTCGCTGCGGTACGTGATGTCAAACTCGATCGGGTGGATGTGCAGGAGCGCAAAGTAGACCTTGCGCACTTCCGTGGACGACGTCGTCGTCGACGCGTGGAGACTCTCGAGCGGATTCAAGTCGTCGCTCATCGTGTTCTCCTTGTACTCGACGAGCGACTCGGTCATGATCTCGATCGGGACGCTCTTGGCGCGGATCTCGCCGCCGCGACTCTGCGTCTTGTTCTGGCTCAGCGACTGCATCATCTGCTTCATACAACGACGATCAGCAGCCGCACCAGCGCCGCGACAGTGTTAGTCTATCATCCACATACAGACCGAGCGATAGACAACAGAGCATAGGACGCACCGCAGTGAGGAACGCGCGCGCTGAGACCAAGAGCTCTTCGTCCAACTGACTGATCACCGGGTGGAGCCAGAACGAGCAGTGCTCAAAGTAGTCGGTCGTGCCCTGCTCGTTCGACCACGTGCAGCAAAAGTGCATCGTCGCGACGTTCAGCTGCCGGTACTTGCAGTCGGCACAGCTGAACATGTGGTCGTTCAACACGAGACCGCCACTCGCACTCTCGTCGCCGTCGATCGCTACGACGCGGTCGCCGAGCATCTCGACCATGTCGTCGTCTGGCGCGTCGCTGAGCGTGCGCTTGCGCTCCGCAGCGGCTGCTGCGCTCCCGTGCGTGCGCGGACACAGGAGCTTGCTGAACGTTGCGTCCTGGCTCTGGTTGTCGATCTGGACGTCGTCGAGCGTCATGTTGAGCCGCATCTTGGCGTTCACGCGCGTGTAGTGGACGTTCACGCCGGCAAAGTAGATGTACACGAGCTCCATCGGGAGCTCGTTCACGCACGAGATGCCGAGGCTGTCGACGCGCAAGTTGATCGAGATGCCGTTCGTGAGCGCGTCGAACGCATTCGTCGACGCTTCGCTCGCAGTTGGCGACTCGGACGCCGCAGACGTCGCGCTCGAGAGCTCGTGCTTGCTCTCTTTCTCGTCAAAGTCCTCTTCACCGCCTTCAAAGAGCTCGAGCACCTTTGTTGGCCCGTCAGCGCGCACGCGCACGTGCACGTACGTCTTTGCGTTCTGGACGATCGGCACGACGTCTTTCGATGCGCGCGACGTCTTTGGACCGCTGTTGATCATCGACGTCGGCGCTTCGTCGTCGTCGTCGTCGCCGCTAGCGTAGTGCGAGTGATAGTGGTGGCTCTCGCGCGCCGCGATGCGCAGGCGCTTAACCCACGCATTGGCAATGCGCGGCGTCTTGGCTTTGAGGTCGTAGCACTTGGTCGCCGTGATGATCGAGAACTGCGCCGTGCCGACGGCTTTCGGCGCTTTCACTTTTTTCTTTGCCGCTGACGGCGTCTTGCCCTGCGGCGTATCGTCCTCCGACTCGATCGAGTCCGTGTCGTCTGCGAGGTTGATCGAGTTGACGCTGTACCAAACGCTCTTGGCGCTGCGGAAGCTGATAGCAGACGCCCGGCGCTTTGCATCCGTCGACGCTTCGCTGCTCTGCGCTTGCACGACCTTGAGGACACCGAGCACGAGCATCTCCTGCGCAGTCGCAAACGCCTGACTCGCGCTCAAGCGACTCGCGTCGCTCGTGAGGAACGCGATCAGTGCTTCGCCGTTCACGTAGAAGCCCTTGCGCGAGAGCGCGAGCTTTGGTGCGTCGCCATTCGCAACGACGCGCTCAATGAACGCCTCCGAGTCGGCACACAGCTCCGTCGACGTTGTCATCGCGACTGCGAGCTGCACGAGGTCGCGCGCACGCTCGTCATCATCGTGTGCGTCCTCGTCGTCGTCGTCGCCAGCCAACTGGCGCGACGAGCTCCCAAAGATCGTGCCCGAGATCGACGATACCAAGCCGTTGAGCGACATGAAGCCGCTTTTCGACTGCGCCTCGGCGGTCTTTTCAAAGATTGCGACCGTGCCAGCGCCTGGGACGTCCGAGCCCGAGCGGAGGTCGACGACGCCGAGGAGCTCCTGGTCGTTCTCGCTCGCAAAGTAGTACAGCATGTGCTCGTACAAGCGGAAGTACTTCTTGTTCCACTTGAGCAAGTTGTCCTTCTTGAGCAAGTACCCCTTGTGCTCGGGCTTGATAAAGAGCTGCGACGGCAGCGACCGCTGGAGCTGAATGCGCCGGTGCGACGTCATCTCGTCCAAGTTGTACTCGCGCGTCTCGACCGCGTCCTTCTCCGAGTCACCACCGGCCGACGTCGACGACGTCACGCGCATGAAGCGCACTTGGAGCGACCGCGCAAAGCTCGTCGACGTACTGGCAAACGTCGGGTCCTGGTACGACGCAGCAGATGACGACGACGACGTCTTCTCGCCGCCAGTGAGCTGGTCCCACGCATACGGACACGACGCGCGGGGCTGGAGCTCATCAAAGTCCCGCGATGTGCCCCAGCTCGTCTGCTTGAACTGGATGCGGAACGACGTCATGTTGTCGATGCGGTAGGGCGGGAAGCGCTTCGACTCTTCGCGAAAGATGAGCGCGATCGAGCCGCCGACCATCTCGACTTGGCACTGGAGGATGTAGATGCGCGAGAGGTCGTTGCTGTCGCGGAGCTTGAGGTACGTCGTGCCGATCGAGTGGATCCGGAAGCTCCCACTCCACGTGAAGCCGTGGAGGAGCGTCACTTCCATGAGCTTGTCCTTCGACGCACTCGGCCAGTGGAACGGAATGACTTCGTTCGCACCGAGGCGGAGCGTGTGTGGGACGTTCAGCTGCCGGTACTTGACTGTCTGGCCCGTGCGGTTGATGAGGATGTACCGCGGCACGATCGTCGCAATGATCGTGTCCGAGAACCGACCGGTGCCGTAGCAGCTCCAGAGCGCGATCTCCTGGTTCCCGCGGCGAAGGTCGCTCGACTGGTCGTGGTCAAAGACCTCGTTCGTGAGACTCAAGACCTGCGCGACGCCCGAGTTTCCCATCGCGTTTCGGTTCAAACGAATCACTTCGGACCACGGCGACGACTGCGACTTGACGCGCAGGACGTCCCAGTTCTTCCCGCCGGCGCTGTACGGGAGCACGTCGCCCCACGCCATCGGGCGATTCTGCGCTGGGTTCGTCCTCTTTGAGCTCGAGAGCAGCGACCGCGGCGTCATGTGGTGCGTGCTCGCAGTGCTCGTCTCGTCGTACAGGCGGATCGTCGTCATCGTCATCTTGTGGCACAAGTGGAGGCCATGCTGCCGCCCGTGCTTCTCGACCTTTGCATCCATGGGGATGCGGTGGCCATACCAGCGGTCGCCTTCTGGCCGCCCAGCGCTCCGGAGTGACACGAACCGCGGCAGTGCGAGCTCGTAAAAGTCAAAGTCGTTGATGTCGAGCACGCCCTCAAAGCCGCACTTGGCGCACACGAGCTCAAAGAGCTCCGACAGTGCCATGCTTGCGTGGACATCGATCACGACAAACGCAAAGCGGTTCTGCGGCAAGTAGATCTGCAGCGGTCGCGTGCACTGCATCTGCTGCATCTGGACCGCGCGCGGCGACGTATTGAGCTGCGTGCTCAGGCCTTTGCCAGAGACGGAGCGCGTCGAGAGCGGGTCGAACGCGACCATGTCTTGCTGCTGCGCGCGCGTCGAGTCGAGATCTGTTAGTGGAAACGCCTGGCGCGCGCGGATCGACACTGGCGGCGCGCCGCTCGTGATCGAGTCGCCGTTTCCGATCATCATTGCGCTCGCTGGGAGGAACGATGCGCTCTCAGACGCCGGTGTCTGCAGTCGGTGCATCGTCCGGAACATCGCGGACGACGGGAACGCACCAGGCGTCTGCGTCTCGATCATCGCTGCGTCTTCGTCGGTCACGTCGTTCATCTCGCTCTCGTGCGGCGAGGTGAGCGAGAGGCGCTCGTCGCCCTGGGCCGACGGCGTGCGGTCTTCGTCGTCAATCTCGTACACAATGTCTGAGCCCTCGAGCTCCGAGCGCACTTCTTGGCTACTACCGACTGAGAACGAGAGACAGACGTCGCCGCGATGGACGCTCGTCGGCGCGGTGTTCTTGCCTTTGAGCTTCTTGCCCGACTTGCGCTTCAGGAGCTTGTACCAGCTGAACGCCGCGGCGCTCTTGCGGTCTTTTGTGATGCTCTCGAGCTTGACCGCCGTCACACCGAGGCACGTGTCCATGCCGTACCGGACGTTTCGGACTTCGACGATCACGCGCGCCATCTCGAGCGACTTGACGTCGTCTGGGAACCGCAGCAGCAGCGTGTTCTGCAGCCGCGCGTCCCACTTTGGGTTCACGCCACCGGACGGCGACGGCTTGGTCGTCGCCGTGCACACTGCGTGCATCTCAGGGCGATCCAAGTACCGGTCCTGCGGGTTCTTGAGCACGTACAGCGACGCGCGGACGTACGGACTCTGCGCGCCAAAGTACTGCGCATTGTACAGGTCCTTCGCCTCTTTGATCACGACGACGAGCGCCACGGGGTTCGACGCCGCTTTGACTTTCTGGAGCCGCGTCATCGCGCGGTCGCGCGTCCCTGCGTCGTGGAACGACAGGTTCCGCGTCGAGAAGATCGCGTTCTGCTCCGCGTCGCTCGTGTGCTGCCGATGGACGTACTTGAGCACGGACTCGAGGCGCTTCGCAGACGTGCTCGTCGAGTTGCAGTACTCGAGGTCGAGGTCCGAGTGGTTCACGATCCAGACCGAGCAAAAGACGATCACGTCGCGGCCCGTGAGCTTCACTTGGAGCTGCAGGTTCGGAACGTTTCCTTGCTCCCACGCCACGTTGCGGTCAAACACGCGACCTTGGAGCTCGACAGGCTCGATCACGTCCTTGTACGGCACCGTGTACGCGCTCTGCTTGGGGTTGATCACGACCTTGGGCGTGCTCCAGTTGTAGTTCTCGAGCCGGAACGAGATGTAGAGCAGCGACGTCGCGTTGACTTGGAAGAGCGGGAGGATGTTCCCAACCGCCAAGATGCCCTCTGCGATGAGCTGGAGCGAGCCATTGAGCAAACGGTACGCCACGGCAGTCGCGAGGCGGTTGTGCAGCGTCACGAACGGCGAGACTGAGAGGTAGAATAGACTCGAGTTCGTCGCTTCGTAGAGTCCGCGGCGCTGGTTGTTTGTCCGCGCTTCGTCGAGCTCGTAGTTGACTTCGCTCAGCGGGTGGTGCGCCATGCGACGGTGCACGCTCTCGTCAGCGAAGACGTTCCGGAAGTCGTCTTCGACCTTCTCGTTCTCCTCCTCGTCGACTGCAGCGAGTGCGTCGGTCGTATCGCCGCCTGCGCCGCTCGCCTTTGGCTCATCGATCGCAGAGAACGTCGCGCGCATGAGGTAGTACGCCTCGACGTCGTACGTGCACTTCCACGTCGGCAAGTCCCGCACGACGTAGCCCGACAGCGGTGCAGCACCAGCGGCGTTCCCAGCGCGCGCCATGTAGCTCGTCGCAGTCTGGAGCTCCTCGGGTGTCGCGAACGTCTCAAAGTTGCACACGCAGTTGCCCGAGCGAATGAACCGCTTTGTGTTGATCGACTTGACCACACGCGCTTCGTCGCCGAGCTCTTCGAGACTCGTTGCAAGCGGCGCGTACTGGACGTATGGCGACGGCCGGATGCTGATCTTGCTCTGCGGATGCATGAGCTGGAGCGGCACGTGGCAGAGCTGCTCGCGGTCAATCACCCACTCTTGCACGAGACCGCCGTCGCGCGGCGAGAACGCCCAGACCATGAGCGGCACAGACGTCCGGTTCTGCAGCACGACTTGCGAGTGCAAGTTGATGAGCTTGCTCCCGTCCGGCTGGATGCTGATCTCAGCGACGAGAATCGGCGGCGACAGGTCCTCTTCGACATCGCCATCGCCGTCGAGCGACTCGGCGCGGCCGTGGAGACTCGCAGCTTCGCGCAGCGGCACCGAAACGTGGCCGACCATGTCGACTACGACTGGGTTCGCGCTCACCCACTTGTTCCCGTTCAGCCAGACCGAGAGCGTGTGGTTCACTGTGAGCGCGTTCCGGTCCGCATCGCGCAAGAACCGGTCAGCGGACGTACTGTCGAAGCTCCGCATGTCGCCGCGCTCGCGGCAATCGACCGAGACTTTGCCGTCATTTGGCACGACTTGCTGGATGATGTTGCCTTTGCCGCGGCGAAAGCTGAACTTGATCGTCATGCCCGTGTTGTTCTGGATCCAGAACGGCGCCGTGGACTTGGACCCGGTCGTGACAAAGTCCGCTTGCTTGAGCGCCTCGGTCGACAGCAGCGGCGCCATCGCTGGCGTGAGGTTCAGGTTCACGGTGTTTGGCAAGTTCGCAAAGACTTCAACGCGGCTGTTCTCTTCCAGTGCACGGTGCACGCGTACTTGGACAACGAACGGCTCGACGAGTGGCTCCCAGCGATAGATGCTGTTGTTAAAGTAGTTGAACGACAGGATGCCGCCGACAACGGTCGAGCACTCTTCGTCCTGAACGTACTCGCACACGATCTCGCGCATCTGGAAGTCTGCGATCGGGATGCCCAAGCTGTTGTTCACGAGCACGAGACGCACTTCACCGACGTCGCCCAAGAGCTTGTCGACTGCGTAGACTCTCGGCGCAACCACTGTGATTGCAGATGCTGTTGTGCTGCGTGGAGCTGCTGGTGTCGGGACTTTGTCGACGATCTGGTCGCTCTCCATGTCGTCACTAATGCTCTTTGCTGCAGACAATGGCGGCGAAGATGCACCACCAGGTGGCGGTGACGAGATCCACGCGAGGTAGTTGTTGACAATATTGAGAAAGAGGTAGCCGTCTTGGACCGAGAAGCGCGTCTCGACCGGCGCGAGCACGAACGAGTTGCGCCGATGGAGCGTCTTCGTGCCTTCGACAAAGTGGTCAACGACGAGCTGGAACGCGTTCGAGAGCGGGAACGACGCGTCGATCTGCAGGTCCGGGAGCTGCGAGAAGTAGACGCCGCGCTGATCGAGCGCAAAGTGGCACTTGCGCATGTCGACGACGTCGTCGCAGTGCTGGCACGTCGAGTACGCGAGCGCGACGTCAGTCAAGACCACGAGCGCGCGCGAGTCGGGCTTGCCAAACTCCTCCAGTAGCGACAGCAGACAGCCGTCCGAGTCGATGAAGAAGTCCATCTTCTTCCACTCCGGTGGCGCTGGCCCCATGAAGCCAACGTCGTAGCCAAAGAACTCGGCGTCTGCAAAGATTGGCGTGACGAAGAACGCGACGATCTCTTGGATCGCCGGGTAGATGAGCAAGCAGTTGGTGTTGTGGAGCGTCAGGCGATACACGCTGTCGGTCCAGTTCGCCTTCTGGTTATACACGATCTGTGCGCCGTCGCCTGGGAGCGGCCGGACGATCTCGGACGCAGTCACGCACCGCGTCGGCCGCACGTCGAGTGCATTAAACGACAGCGCCGATGCGTTGAGCTCGAGCGAGTCGTCTGTGCGCAAGACAAACACGAGCTCAAGCTGCTCCCAAAAGATGTCGGCGATCGGGTGCGCGTCGCTCGCGATCCGGAGCGCGGCGTCCGCGACTTTGATCGGGATCCGGAGCCAGATCGCGTGGCAAAACTCGTCGGCGTAGTGGTGCCCCATACAGGCGTCGCAGAGCGGGTACGTGTCTTCGTCGACGATCGACGAGACCTCTTTGAAGTTCTCGTAGATCGCACCGAGGAGCGTCGTGTACTGCGCTGGCGTGGCGCTCACGCTCAGCTCGTTCACAGACAAGTTGATGCCCAAGTAGGAGCTGAGCGTCGCTTCCGACAGACTCTCGAGCTCGCGCTCGATCCGACCAGTCAAGAGCGCGTGGTGGAACAGCGGCTGGCTCGCATTCGACGTCGTGCCGCTCAGATCCACGAGCTCAAACTCAAATAGCCCCATCGACGACGTCGACATGTCGACTGCTGCCGTCTCGGGCGACGCAGTGGCGCTCCAGACGTCGGTCGTGGTCCGCGCGTCGTGGAACTCGGCGTCGTCCGCGACAAAGAGCGGCTTCATGAGCGACTGGGACATGCTGTTCACCGCGTCACAGATCCGGTCCATGGCCTCTGACTGCGCTACAGACGTCGCGCGGCCGCGCAAGCCAGCAGCTGCTGTCATGAACACCATGCTGTCGCGGCCGCCAGTGCTCAGCGCTTCGCCTTCAGCCTTCGCGACGTCAATCGCATCGTCAACTTCTTTCAAGTACCCGCTGAGCTGCTCGAGCTGCTGGTCGAGCACGACGATCTTGTGGTGGATGATCTTCACGGCCTCTTCAGCCTCTGGGAACGCCTCGAAGCCTTCGTGGAGGTAGTTCTGCGCCTGCTGCGTCGCGTTGCGCAAGTCAATGTAGAGCTGACTGCGGTTACTCAGCAAGCGCGAGCGCTGGTTCTTGACCAAGCGCTTGACGTTCCGGAGCTCTGTGCGTCGGGTCTGCTGCGCTTTCGCCATGTTCGCGTCCGAGATCGCGCTGCTGTGCGACAGCCGCGAGACGTCACCAAAGCTGCCGTTCTGGAGAAAGTCGGAGCTCGCCGAGTCGACGCCTGCGCTCCAGAACCGCGCGTTCGTGCAGTGCAGCACGATGCTGTCGGTCGAGAACGAGCTCCGCGGGAGCACGAACGTCAGGTCGTTCGCAACGACTTCGTAGTACACGCGCTGCATTGGCTCGGCGGATGCGTCGCTCGACACACTGTTGCTCGCAAACGCGTCAGTGTACACGCGCAGCGTCTCGTCGAGCGGCGCTGGGAGCTCCGAGACGTCGACAGCCAGCGCTGTGAAGATCCCGAGCGCTTTCTCGCAACTCGGTGAGCGGTCGAATGGGTCTGTGACCATCGCAAGGACGTGGTCGGTCACAAAGTGGTGGAACTGCTTGTACACGCGGTGGAGGTACACGAGGCAGACCGAGTCGAGCCGCACGCGCACGACTGTACGGATCGCTGCTGATGCTCCGAGGCTCTCAGTTGCGTACCCGAGCTCGCGCTCGTCGCCAGTCACGACAACAAAGTCCACAACGTTCTTTGCGCCAAACGGACCAGCGTCGACGCTGTCACCACCGACACCGCTCGCGTTCGAGCCAATGAACTGACGATTCGGCATCACGCTCGTCTCGGACGGCAGGCGCGCGGGCATCGCCGAGTCGCGCACTTGCAAGTTCCGGACCGTGCCTTTGATGTCAGGGACGCGCTGGCTGCTACCGCGCGGGATCTTTGCTTGCAGCGAGAGGCTCGCGCACTCGATCACGCCGACTTCGACCGCACGCGCTTGGCGCTCATCAGCGCTTGTCTTGAGTGCGACTGGGTCGTGAAAGACGCTAATCGCACATCCTTGTGGCAGCAGCACGTTCACGACTGTCTCGTCATGGTAGCTCGCCGATGTCTTCACGCGGACGATCGACGCGTGCGACTGGAGCGTCGCCAAGTTGGCGCGGAACTGCTCCATCGTGTAGCCGTAGCTCGTCGAGAGCACAAAGCCGAGGTGGTACCGGTCGTAGCAGCTCCCGATCCACTGCAGCGCAGTCACGAGCACTGGGAGGTACAGCTCCACGCTCATGCGCTCGAGCACGACGTTCATCTCGGACACTTCGCCGACAAAGTAGAGCACGTCGCCATGCGATGCGTCGTCGGCGTAGTACCGCTGGACGCTGCTCGAGAGACTTGCGGCTGGCGTCCCAAGGCGCGCGTTCCCGTCGACGCGGAGCAGCGTCTGGCCGCCTTCGCTGACGACTGCAGACGACAGTGTCAGGCGCTGCGTGCTGCTCGTCGAGCACCGGCGTGTCTCGTACGCGAGGTCGCGCACAAAGAGCTCGAACGCGCCTTGGTGCTGCGACTCGGCGCGCGCTTCCGTCACGCGCAGCGACAGCTCGGGCACCGCGATCGACCAGCGCGCGTTGCAGAGACTCCGCGTCGGGACGCGACCGCTGCGGAGGTGCAAGTTTTTGTCTGTGCGGTCGAGCGACGTGTCGGGGAGGAAGAACACCCACTTGCCAACGACCCACGCTACCATCTCGATCTCGTCCACGCGCCAGTCGATGCTCACGGCTGGCAGCGCGAGCTCGTACGTGTACATGGCGTTCTTCTCGCTCTCTGGTGATGGCGATGATGCTGTAGTTGTTGCCGCCGAAGGTGTCGATGCGCCGTGCGTGCAAGCGTACGCGTCGACTGCCCAGCTCGTGCGCGAGTGACTCGCTTTCACGAGCGACGCGTTGTGCACGACGACGATGTCGTGGAGCGCGCTCGATGGAGCGAGCGTCTGTGCGCGCTGGAGCGTCGCGAGGGCCTGCGTCGCAGCAAAGAACCGGAAGACCGACGTGCGAAAGCGGCTCACGACGTGCGACGCATCATCTGACAGCGCCGTCTCGCCACGCAACGCGACGAGCTCGGCGCCAAAGCAAAAGTGTTCGTGCACGGCGAGCAGCACTTGGATGTGCGCAAAGTCGACCGACATATTGGAGATCGGCGCAATGCGTGCTTCGTCGTGCACGACGAGCTTGCTCGGGTGCGACAGGTTCCACTGCGTCCACCAGAGGTACACGGGCGCGAGCAGCGTCATCCAGAGCACGAGCGTCTCGTCCTTGAGCGCTATGACTGTCTTCTGCCGAAGCTGGAGATCCATCACTGGCTGGTGGCCGACAAGACGGCTCTGGTACGCCGGGACGATGCACTTGAAGAACAGGAACGGCGCGTCTGGCGCCTCTTGCGTTGGCACATGGTCGATGATCCAGTACTGCTGCCCACTCGCGCAGTGCTCGAGCATCTTGAGCGACTCGACCATGAGCTGCAGCTCGTCTTCGACGCACGACTGCTTCACGCTCGCCCACGTGTGTCCGAGCGTCCACGCCCAGAGCCGAGACGGACCGGTAGCTGCGTCGTCGCTCGCTTTGTCGCGCGAGAAGAAGACCAAGCTCACGCCCTGGCGCAGCGCTGCGCTCACCGAGAGACTCGGCGGCGTGATCGCGTCTTCAAACTCGTCGTCGTCGTCACTGTCGCTGTCGCCTGCGAGCGTGTACGTCTCGCCTGCGACGCCGTCGAGACAGTCGGCGAGTAGCCACTGCTTTGCGTACGCGAGGACCATCAAGAAGCCTTCGGGCCGCGACGCCTGCTGCTGCGTGAGCGCACTGAGGCGCTCGTACTCTTCATACGGCGCCTTCACTTCGATCAAGATCGCGTAGAGCACGTCAATGTGCTCTGGGCCAAAGTGTATCCGCGGTTGCGCGACTGCGAGGTCCTCGAGGCGACTCGCACACGCTCGGCAGACGCTGCAGCTCTCGCTCACAGTCGACGGACTGCAGCCAACGTCCATGTCGAGCTCGACATCTGGGAACGACGCGTTCGCGCTGTGGTAGAACAGACTCGCCTGCGCGGATCACAACAACGAGTGCGCACATAAGTGCATTGTGCGGAGATAGTGTAAATCAAGTCCGCACCAGTGTGTACCTTGATCGTGCTGTACCAGTCATGGAATAAATGCGCGCGCGATGTCTCACGTGGAGCAGCAGTGTCATCAGACGACGCGACAGTTCCTGGCGAGTCGTACTCAATGTACGCAGCGACGCGCTCAATGCGCAAGAGCTGCAGTGCAAGAGACACAGAGAGCACGAGTATGTCAGAGCTTGTGCGTAAGCAGAGGCTCAAAGCACACAAGACGGACCTTGCGCGACTCCATGTTGGCAGTCGACTGCGGCGTGAACTCGAGCTCCCAGTTCCTGTCCGTGTTGATGAGACTCACAAAGCCGACTTCGAGCGTCGCGCTTCCTCGACGCTATTGAGTCATAGACACAAGCACGTGTCAGTGCATCAGGAGCGCCATCAGAGAGACACAGTCGAGTCTCGTGGTTGCTCTCAAGCCAAACGATCGATGGTCGCACCTCTGCGAGCGACGTCGACGTGCAGTCGTAGCGCACTTGCACGTCCGAGAGCTCGATCTGGACGTTCGCAATGATGTGCGCGACCAAGCGCGACAAGTACGTTCGATCTGCTCACACACACGTACGTTCACAGCGCGTGAGTCGTCGCTCGTCCGTCACACGTACGTAAGCAACACAAGACGCAGCAAGTGACGCACCGTCGCCAATGTCGCTGCCGTCGCCAGCGTCAATCGATGTGTTGCCGACGCTGCTGTCGTCGTCGAGCGCTGAGACGAGTCCGTCGAGCACGCTCGCTGCAGACTTGGGCGTCTGGTGCAAGAAGATGCGGATGTTGTGCGCTTTGATCACGACCGCCTGCGTCCAGAGCGCGCGCCACGGGATCTTGACGCTCAAGTGGCCAATCGAGCCCTCGCCGTACGACAGCCGCAGCTCCAGGTCCTGGAACGACAGGTCGCCTTGCCATAGCGACAAGCGCAGCATGCTCGAGTCGAACGACACGAACTTGCCGAGCAAGCGCTGCAGCAATAGCGCGACTGCACGCTGAAGCATCGTACGCTAGTAGGGGACACGCACAGAGTCTTTGACGTCACAGATGCAGACGCCGCGTTCTCGGTGCTTCAGATAGCTTCACTCAATGCAGCGGCGCCGCTTGTCGTCTCGGTGGCGCAGTGTGTATGTGTGTAGCCAAGCGAGTACAGAGGTGCGTGTCGACTCGAGCGCTTCGTGCGTCGTGCACGTAGACGCGGCGCTCGCTCGCTCGTTCGTTCTTCGCGACGATCGCAGCAGCAGCACGTGCGCTCGTTCGTGCGACTTGACGGTCGCGTCACTCGTTGTTCGATGCTTTCAGGGGCGGTCGATCGCGTCAGTGAGAGAAAACATAGTGATAAAAGCAAGGGAAACATGTGCGATCTTGCGTTTTATCACTATTGCAAGTCAATTAGGAGCTGCTTCACCGCATGCGCTCTCAAGCTCATGTGCGCACGCTCCTTCCTTCGTTCGCCACTGTGTCGAAGTTGCGTGTGTCGAGCACGTTGAGCGACTCAGTCGCTATCTCTTTGTCTCTATATATCTGTTGTTGTGCAGACAACCAGGGTTGCTCCCATAAGCTGTCACAGACTGTAGTGTAGACTGGAGGACTTGTCGACCACTTCGACCATCAGCAAGCGAACGAACGAGCTGAAGTGTCCGCGTAAACACTTGGCAAAGCAAGACACAGTGAAAGACGAGTCTCAAAGCATTGTTGGAGGCCGAAGAGCTGAAGACGCAGCAGCGCTCGAGACAGACCGCATCGTGCGTGAGCTGTTGGAGGCTGAAGACCTGAAGGAGCTGAGATTTGGTCAGGTCAGACGTCAATCTGACCTGACTAAATCGGCTTAGTCGTAGCCACTGCGGCACATCGAACCTCTCACTTGCGGTTCTCTTCACGAGCAAGCACCGGACGTCCACATGTGCACGCACTCGACGACATCGCGGCTGCTGCAAAGGCTGCTGCGCGATACGCTGACAATGGCGCTAGGAAAGATCTACGTCGCGTCGTCGTCGGTGCCGCCGTCGCGAGAGGCAAGTCAGCGATCGGATGGCAAGACGGTGATCCAAGGCGGCGACACTTCGTGCTTCCAGGATCAACACCATCCAGTTGAGCTGAAAGCGAAACACGACCAGCAAGCGACGCTGAGCTCCAGTCAAGGACTGATGCTGTCAACGACTTCTCGGCGCTTGCTCTGGAGCTACATACTCGTGTACCAGCTCCTCAACTGCGCACTGCTCTCGTGTCTCGCTGCAATGTACGGCTCGGCAAGTACGCGCGGCTCGATCCTCTGGTTCCTCGGCTCTGCGTTCCTCTTCTCGCACGCACTGACGTTCCTCTCAACCGTCTCGCTGTACATGAGCGTCGGCTACGCTCTCTTGGCACTCGTGTTCGCCCACGGCGCGCTGTCGATGGTGTGGCACTCGATGAAGCGGAGACGGCTCTGCTTTGGTCCAGCTCCAGTCACCAAAGCGCAATCACAGACACGTTCGACCAGTCAACGAGGCGCTGTTCTCGGCACAGTGCTCGCCTCGATCAAGAAGCTCCTCAGCGTGTACGCGCTCTTTGGTTTGCGCGGTCGGTACTTTGGTGTCGGCTTCTTCGTGCGCGAAGTGATCGAGTCGGCGCTCCAGACGACGCAGGCGTACAAGTCGAGTCGGTCACTGAGCAACGTGTTCGTGAACCAGAGCTACGGTGTGCTCATCTTCCTCAACTGCTTTGTGTGCGCGCTGTCGCCGCTGCTGCGCCACTCGAGCGCGACGAACGGTCGCCTTTTGTGCGTGCTGATCGACCTCACGCTCGACTTTGCGTGGGGCACGGTCATTCCGCTCGTGGTCTTCTGGCCGTACCTGCAGATGTTCTTCGATGATCAAGACGGGACGTACACCCCGATACCGGCAGAGAACGTCCAGCAAGAGGTCGAGTTCATCCTCGTGCTCTCGACGTCGGACTTCATCCTGAGCACGTTCCCATTCATGAGCTCTGCAGCCAACCTCCGCGGCGTCAAGCGGCTGCTCTCGACGATCGACACGCAAGGAGAGCCAACGAGTTTGATCATCGCTGCAGCCTCGGTTGGAGCAACCGATCAAGCTGCCTCGATACCCGACAGCACTGGCCAGGTGCTGGCTGGGACTACCACACGCACACGCATGCGCAAGTTCCTCACAGTGCTCTCCCACGGACTCTTTCTGCTCTACGGCGTCGCGGTCCTCGCGATCTCAGTCGCGTCCATGTCGAACGCGTCGCACTCGAGCGCCACGACCGCATCCTATGCATGTTTGCATCGCGTGTACCCGTGGCTGACGACGAAAGAGGCGTGCGTCGGTCGCGTCATTGATTGCCCAACTGCAGGCATCAATGGCACACACGAAGAGATCACCGAGGCGCTGCTGCTGTACGATGAGTCGACACTGTCGAACTTGGTGTTCACGCGATGCCAGCAACTCGAGATCCCTGCTGCGATCCATCGCTTCGAGCACCTGTCGGTGCTGACGATCCGCCACAGTGCGATTCACGACTGGTCTCGAGACGCAGCGCTGGCCGACGAGTTCTTCAGTGGTCTCCAGACCGTTCGACTGCGCAACACGAGCTTCGCTTGCATTCCTGAAGGCTTTGTCGACGTTCGGCTGCCTCGCTCGACCGAGTTTGTCTACATTGCTGACGTCGACATGGCGCCGCTCATCGCTCGCGTCGGCGACAACTGGCAGCACCTCAAGTACTTTTACTGCGACGGATGCAGCTTGACGGTGTTCCCAGCAGCGGTTCGGACGATGACCAAGCTCCTCGAGCTCTCGCTCATGTCGAACAACATCTCCGTGATCGATGAGCACGACATCGCACCTGTCGCGGTGCTGCAGAACTTCTGGATCGACGGCTCGCCGCTCGTCGCGCTCCCAGACGCGCTCTGGCGCATGTGCAGCACATTCGGGGACCTCTCGCTACAGTACACGCACGTCGCGAGCATCCCCGAGTGGGTCGACGACTTTGCAGGCGGGAACCTCCGCGTGTTTGCATTCGACTCGCCGCTGTGTGCGACCTCGAATGTGAGCACAGTTGCCACCACAGCGAGCGGGCACTCGTTCGTGCATTGCCATGAGAACTTGCCTTAGACCGGACAGAACCACGAAGCTACTGAGATCGACACCACGTAAGTGTTGAAGCAAGATACAGTGTTCCACACGTTGAGTTAGAGCAGAGGTTGACAGACCTCAACAGGTTGAGTTTGACGACCACTGGACTTGCCTCGACGTACGTGGGGTCTCGAAGACTGTCGCCGCCGCCCGAGGTATCATCTCCTGTGTCCCCTGTCTAACAAGAAGCTCTCGGCAGCATAGCATCAAGTCACTTGCACCACTCAAAACAATAGAGCACACGTCGTACGAGCTTCCAAGTAGCTCACACAGCAAATGGCTAAAAGAACCCCCATTTGCAAAGGACGTTCTAAATTTTTATGTGTACAACGTATCGCTTATCAAATTTCAAGTACGACTTAATGGAGTACATGAACAATGAAAAATATATTAACAAAGCCATTTTTGATAAAGTGCACGACAAAAGTCTTGGAAATTTTTTGTTTCATTTCAAATATTTTTGATTTTCATCGGACAGAGCTGCAATGAAGCTGGATTAATAGCGCAATTAAATACGGTTCGAATGCTATATGTCGATCATCGAAATACACAGTGTAGCCAGCACAATGGCAGAAAATGTCATTTTCGAAATATTTCAACGATACGAGAATAAATGGAGAGGCGTGGTAAGATTGGTATTGAACGTGAGGACGCTGCGTTTGAAGCTTACGAACTAGTAATAAACGCTCCCTTGCGCTCGAGGACAGCTGCACAGCGCTTGGGCATCGATGCAACCAAGTTGGCAATGACTGAGTGGTCGAGATCGCGCCACGCTTGGGTGATGGCGGACTTGAGCTCTTGCTGCGATGAGAACTGGCGACCGTGCGCGTACACGGTTCTCGTCAGGATGCCCCAGAGGTGCTCGATCGGATTGAGATCCGGGGACATCGCTGGCCAGCTCATCGTCGTCACGTTGCTCGTCTGCAGCCATGCTTGAGTAAGTCGAGCGCGATGACACGGCGCGTTGTCATGCTGAAACACGTGCCCTTCTTCGTGGTGTGCGCGTAAGAACGGCAGCAAGTGCGTGGCAAGCGTCTCTGTGTAGCGTTGCGCGTCTTGGCCGCCCTCAATGAACTTGAGCTCCGACTTGCCGGCTGCAGAGAATGCGCCCCAGACCATGACCGATCCTCCACCGCTGTGACGCTTCACGGCGCATCGCTCTGGCTGCCCCGCGCGATGCCAGTAAAACTGCAAGCCATCCGGCCCATCCATGTTCCACTTCTTCTCGTCGCTAAACACGACACGCGACCACTCACTCGCGCCCCAAGCTGCTCTCTCGCTCGCCCATGCGACTCGTCCTTTTTGGTGCATCTTGGTCATCACCGTCGTCCGCTTCTTCTTCTTCCAAGACACGTCAGGGTGTGCATGGAGGACGCGCTGCACGGTGCGCACCGATGCGTCAACACCGACACTCGCTCGGGCTTGAGAGGCGCTCTCATTTCGCGTCGTGACCGCGCGCACCAGCCGCCGGCCCTCACGCTCAGACACTTTTCGAGGCCTTCCCGTGCGCTGTTTGGTCTTCGAGGCTCTCTCGCCGTTGATGACGCGTGACACAGTCGATACGCTGCGCTGCACACGCGTTGCAATCGCCTGCAGCCTCTCGCCTTGGCCTCGAAGGTCGAGGATAGTTGCGACGTCGCTCGCCGTCATCTCTTGCCACGCCGTCATCGCAAAACAGCTTCGGAGGCACTGGAAATTTGTTCGCTTGGTGTACGCAATGTGTTCTATCTAAATTACGTGTTTTCGAGCTCGTTTGACCACAATTACAATTTTGATACCAATCTTACCACGCCTCTCCATTTATTCTCGCATCGTTGAAATATTTCGAAAATGACATTTTCTGCCATTGTGCTGGCTACACTGTGTATTTCGATGATCGACATATAGCATTCGAACCGTATTTAATTGCGCTATTAATCCAGCTTCATTGCAGCTCTGTCCGATGAAAATCAAAAATATTTGAAATGAAACAAAAAATTTCCAAGACTTTTGTCGTGCACTTTATATTTCACTACTTACATACAACTTAAAATTACAAAAACAAAAAAATCAAAGTAGAAAACAGCTCTATATTGTTGCACAGACCAAAGCGCGTATTTCGATACTAAAGCGATATGTTAGATATTGGTATTCTTTCAAAACCAAATCAACACATTATGAACATCATAAGCAAAACTAAAACATGTAACATGTACACATGTTTGCATTTTTCTCATTCGTACAATATAAGAATCTAACCAAATACATTCTCAAAACAGTATATGATTTGTCAAAAGTAGCGTATAATGCAGTCGCCACACATACAAATTCAGTTTCAGAGCTCAATCAACTCCCACACTAAATATCGCCGTCATGATCGGCTGGCTGCCGCCTCGTTCATGGTGCTGAACGCGCGCGTCAAACGACACACATGGCGAGACGACCTCGCTGCGTGTCAGCACACGAATGCGCTGCGATGCCTCGCTAGCCACTACATCGCCTCGCCTGCGCGTGCCATCACCGCGACGTACGTCAAGACAGGCGTGACAGGAATTGACCCCCAAGATTCGAGATGGGTGCGCGAGACGAGGCTTTAGTCGATTCGGCCACATACTCAAATCGAGTCGAGCTGCTGAACAATGAGAGGGACGCCGGATTCAAGATTCAATTAGTCACTCTTCAGTTGCGCGCGCGCGCGTCAAATGGACTTGCTTTCCTTGCGTCGCTTTCAAATGCATCGATACAACAGCCAACTTTGATGTGCGAAAGTGAGGCACACTCAGCTCATTTGAGCAGAGCTGCACCAGATGTGCGTTGCATCTCGCGTCTGATTCGAGGTGGGACTCGGTCCATTCGATTCTCCCGACAATACGACATACTATTACTTATTGTAGACTAGCAAAATATTATTGCTAGAGCATACTGTAGCACAGTCAGTGAGAGATCGAACTGGTACATTTGTCAGTACGTCTTCAAAATATTACACTTATTGAACGTCTAATAATCGAAAACAATACAAAAATGAGGCGGTTCGTCTCAGATTCAAAAACAATGTGTTTGGAATGTGTTTGGAAGGGGGACAAAAGCATACAATTCATGTCGAATCTCTCATAGAAGCGATATTTTTCAGTAACGATGCATTTCGATTAAATTCTAACGTAACGTCGGATTTATGTTGCAAAACTATCGATCGTGTAGCATAATGGAAGGCGTACGTAGAACAATTGGAGTGGACTTTGAGAGCTGATTCACAGCTCCACCAAATAGATAAATAGCCGCCGTGAGTAATTAATTGACTGCGCACTGCGCGCTCGCGCCTTCTTGTTCGCTGCGAAGGCGTATGTAGAACATTGGAGTGGACTATGTATACACTGGTTGCCAAAAAACGAGAACATGTAAAAAGCGAGAACAGAATCGTGAATTTTACGATTTACGAAGCGAGCGACACTGCGTTCGATTCCTCACAGCCAGACGATTGCAGCTGTGTGCGCAGTTTCGTCCAACTCAAAGTCCACACGTCAATACAAAAAACCAGTAACATTTTTGCGCAACAAAAAAACAAGAACTCGAGAGCCATACGAAATGCGAATAGTCTCATTACTCGACTAGAGCAGAACAGCACAAGACGCAATGGCGATCAAGCACGTGAACGAAGTCGAAGCGGCCGAGATGCGCGGCATGCGAGCGGCAGGCATGACACTTTCCAAGATCGCCGCGATGATGAAGCGATCGAAGAGCGCTGTGTGGCGTGCGCTGTACGCACGTTGCTCACCAGACCAAGAGGAGACACGAGGGCGTTCGTGCGCACTGGGCGACTGCGCAGTGCATCGACTTGTGCGAGACGCGAGTGTTCGCGGTGTCTCCGCCGCTCGTCTACACAAGGACAACGAGCTCGACTGCTCTTTGCGCACGGTGCAGCGCGTGCTCGGCAACACTGACTGGCTGCACTACGACAAGCCTTGCTCGCGGCTGCCTCTCACAGCAAAGCACAAGCACGACCGGATCGAGTGGTGCGAGGCGGCGCTCGTGGACCGCCGAGGCTCGGTGTACTGGGACCGAGTCGTCTTTAGAGACGAGAAGCGTTGGAGCTTGGACGGGCCTGACAACCGCTCTATGTGGCACGACACTCGCCAGCAGCCGAGGACGATCGTGCGCCGCCAAATGGGCGGAGCCGGGTGATGGTCTGGGGCGCCTTCTCACGCAAAGGAGCGAGCAGCCTTGCGTTCCTCGTCGGCAAGCAGAAGTTCGCCAACTACGTTAGCACTCTCGAGCACCATCTTCTGCCGTTCGTGTCGTCCGCGCACCCTGATGGCTACGTCTACAAACAGGATAATGCAGCCATCCACACGTCAAGACAGACTCGGGCGTGGTTCGAAGGCAAGGCCATCGACGTGATGCAGTGGCCGGCACGCAGCCCAGACTTGAACCCCACAGAGAACATATGGGGGATTCTCTATGGGCGCGTCTACAAGGATGGCAAGCAGTACACAACAGTTGCTGAGCTACGCACTGCGTTCGAGCACGAATGGTCTGCGATCGATCCAGCACTTCTGGCAGCTCTGGTCGACTCAATGCCGCGCAGGTGTTAACTCGAAGTCAAAGCTAAAGGCGACACATGTCGCTTCTAGAAATATACTTGCTTTTGTATGGCTCTCGAGTTCTTGTTTTTTTGTTGCGCAAAAATGTTACTGGTTTTTTGTATTGACGTGTGGACTTTGAGTTGGACGAAACTGCGCACACAGCTGCAATCGTCTGGCTGTGAGGAATCGAACGCAGTGTCGCTCGCTTCGTAAATCGTAAAATTCACGATTCTGTTCTCGCTTTTTACATGTTCTCGTTTTTTGGCAACCAGTGTATACATAGTCCACTCCAATGTTCTACATACGCCTTCGCAGCGAACAAGAAGGCGCGAGCGCGCAGTGCGCAGTCAATTAATTACTCACGGCGGCTATTTATCTATTTGGTGGAGCTGTGAATCAGCTCTCAAAGTCCACTCCAATTGTTCTACGTACGCCTTCCATTATGCTACACGATCGATAGTTTTGCAACATAAATCCGACGTTACGTTAGAATTTAATCGAAATGCATCGTTACTGAAAAATATCGCTTCTATGAGAGATTCGACATGAATTGTATGCTTTTGTCCCCCTTCCAAACACATTCCAAACACATTGTTTTTGAATCTGAGACGAACCGCCTCATTTTTGTATTGTTTTCGATTATTAGACGTTCAATAAGTGTAATATTTTGAAGACGTACTGACAAATGTACCAGTTCGATCTCTCACTGACTGTGCTACAGTATGCTCTAGCAATAATATTTTGCTAGTCTACAATAAGTAATAGTATGTCGTATTGTCGGGAGAATCGAATGGACCGAGTCCCACCTCGAATCAGACGCGAGATGCAACGCACATCTGGTGCAGCTCTGCTCAAATGAGCTGAGTGTGCCTCACTTTCGCACATCAAAGTTGGCTGTTGTATCGATGCATTTGAAAGCGACGCAAGGAAAGCAAGTCCATTTGACGCGCGCGCGCGCAACTGAAGAGTGACTAATTGAATCTTGAATCCGGCGTCCCTCTCATTGTTCAGCAGCTCGACTCGATTTGAGTATGTGGCCGAATCGACTAAAGCCTCGTCTCGCGCACCCATCTCGAATCTTGGGGGTCAATTCCTGTCACGCCTGTCTTGACGTACGTCGCGGTGATGGCACGCGCAGGCGAGGCGATGTAGTGGCTAGCGAGGCATCGCAGCGCATTCGTGTGCTGACACGCAGCGAGGTCGTCTCGCCATGTGTGTCGTTTGACGCGCGCGTTCAGCACCATGAACGAGGCGGCAGCCAGCCGATCATGACGGCGAGACTCGACGTTGGAAGCGCGTTCGACTGCGGACGGCGGGAAGTGGCGCGTGCACGCAAGCGACCAGCAGAGTCTCGCGTCCGCTCATTCCCCAAGTTTCCTCGACGAACGCACTCGCACGCTCACGCCCGACTTCGAAACTCACGCTCGCTCGGTCAAGATGGTCAAGCTCTGGTTCCTTTCAGCGATCATTGTGGCGCTTGCGCCATCGGTTGCCTTCGGCACGAAGAACTTCGAGTACAAGACGCTCGACTACCCGTACGGCATTGACGAGCACCAGGGCGACGCTCGCAGCATGATCATGATGATCCCGGACGGCACGGGGCCGAACATCTTCACGCTCGCGCGCACGGTGCTCGACCCGACGCTCAAGCAGCGCCTGCACATCGACCCGTACGTCATGGGCACGATCCAGACCCACTCGTCGACGTCGTACATCACAGACTCGGCGTCGTCGGCGACTGCGTACGCCACGGGCTACAAAACGTACGACGAGGCCATCGGCGTCGACCACTTCAAGCAGCCGCTCGGCACGGTCCTCGAAGCCGCGAAGTCGCGTGGCATGGTCACCGGTATGATCGTGACGAGCCGCGTGACGCACGCGACGCCGGCGTCGTTCGCGTCGCACGTCATCCAGCGCGACGACGAAGACGAGATCGCGCGTCAGTACACGAAGAACAAGAACTTGGACTTCCTCCTCGGTGGCGGCATGCGCCACTTCAATGAGTCAATGCTCGCGGACCTCAAGGGTGCCGGCTACACGATCGTGAAGGACTACCAGCAACTCGTGGACTACAAGACGAAGAACGAGGCGACGGGCAACCTCCGCGTCTTTGGTCTCTTCCACAAGAGCCACATGTCGTACGAGGTCGACCGCGCGCGCGTGCAGAGCGCGAACCAGCAGAACACTGCGCGCGAGCCGAGCTTGCCGGAGATGGTCGACATCATCCTCTCGATCCTCAAGAACAACGCACAGGCGAAGAAGAACGGCTTCTTCGTGATGATCGAGGGCTCGCGCGTGGACCACGCCGGTCACTCGAACGACCCAGGCACGATGGCGAAGGAGGCGATCACGTTCGACGAGTCGTTCGCGGTCGTGAACGAGTTCCTCGAGACGTCGCCGAACACGGCGCTCGTGTCGGCGGCTGACCACGGCACGGGCGGTCTCACGCTCGGCCGCGATGCGCCGTACGAGTGGTACCCGAAGGCACTCCAGAAGCAGATGATGTCGACGGAGGCGATGAAGGACAAGCTCGACGCGGCGTGGAAGACCGACGACTGCGCGGTCGGCAAGAACGACACGTGCCAGGCGAGCATCTTGAAGGCGTCGACGGACCTCCTCAAGACGTACACGAACGTGACGTCGCTGAGCGACAAGGCGGCGACGACGCTCAAGACTGAGATCGCCAAGGCGGTGAACAAGGGCAAGAAGGACCTGAGCGACGTCATGATTGAGCTCGGTCACGTGATCAGTGTCCCGGCGGCGATCGGCTGGACGACGACTGGCCACGTCGGCACGGACGTGAACCTGTACTGCAAGGGTCCGCAGGCGTTCGAGCAGATGTGCCGCGGCGTGCACCAGAACACGTACGTGAACAAGCTCATGACGAACTACCTCGGCCTCGAACACGGCCAGGACGTCGAGACGGCCAAGCTCCGCAAGTTCCAGGTGCTTCCGTAAGCAAGTGGGTGCTGTCGCTGCCACTACCATAGCAGCAGTAGGAGCTACTGCAGCTAGCTTCTGAGAGATCGTTGTCTGTCTAACTCTCAAGTCCAATCTCCAGCCCTACCGTCGACACCTCTGTCGGTCGGTCCTTTTGCTCTTTACGGCGAGTCGTGTGCGTGTGTTGCGTCTTCTTGCGTCGATGTGAGGGAGCAAGAGGTCACGGTAGCGGCAAGAGATCGTCTGAACGAGGTACATGCGCACGAGCATGTCGTCCAAGGTCATGACGTCGCCATGCAAGCCTGTGTTTGCATTTGTCCTCTAATGCATACAAACCGCAAGTGAAATAGGCGACACGATTTGGCAAACACTCGTGTTCTCAGAGTGCGAAAAGGAACACGACGACGATGATGCTGCAGCTGAGCGAGAGCAAGATGCCGTGCGCACTGTGCACGCGCCGCCGCAGCGTGTTCTACTGCCCGCGGTGCACGAGCGACATGCTCCAGCAGCGGCGCACGATGCTCGCCGCGCTACAAGCCGACGTCGCAGTGCTGCGCAAGAAGACCGAGTTTGCGCTCAATGTGCGTCCACGATCGAGTCACAAGCTCGATGGATGCGCTTTCTTCATGTACCATGCTCGCTCATTTACATGAGCACACGCATGCTCTAACTCGAGCACACTCCTCTTCTGCCTCTCTTGATCGCCTTTGTTTGCACTCTCGATGTACAGACAAAGAGCAGTCTCGTCGACGCCGAGAAGCGCCTCGACAGCTGCATGAAGAAGGTCGAGCAGCTTGCAGACAAAGTCATGAAGACGCGTGAGCGACTCTGCAACGGTGCGTCTTCGTATACTCTACGCACCTACGCGCGCTGTGCTCATGCATCGCCACTGCCAATGCGTTGTTACCAGAGCGCATCGCTGTTGTCGAAGAGACGACAAAGCTCGAGTCGCAGTCGGACGAGCTCGAGCGCGGCCAGCAGCAGCTCCAGCGCGAGCTCCAGCAGTCGTGCGGCTTCCACGTCTCGCTCCTCGAGTGTCTCGATCTCCAAGTCCAGTGGACAAACGACGTACGCCCTGCACCTTGTGCATGCAGCGAACACACAGACGCACTCACTCACTCGCCTCTCGCCTCCTGACGTTGCTAGAACGCCGCAAAGATCCGCGGCGCCAAGATCCGCGAGGTCTTTGCGTTCTTTGGCGTCGTGCCGACTCCGTCCGACGCCTCAAGTGCATCGCCTCACAGCAGCAAACCGCGTGTGTTCTTCCGCACGATCACGTCGCTGCCGCTGCCAGTGTCTGGTCGCTTCGAGGCCATGCCGCCCGAGGTCGTGTCAGCGGCGCTCGGCAAAGTCATTCACTTGCTCATCTGCCTCGTCAAGTACGTCCAGATCACGTATCCGCACCCGATGGTCGTGAACGGATCGTTCTCGACGATCGGGAACACGAGTGAAGGCGCGGGGTGCCACACGCTCTACCCAGACGGCAGCTTTGGCTTTGAGCGCGGCGTTGCGATGCTCCACGAGAACATTGCGTACCTCTGGACGACACAGGGCGGCGACGAACACACGAGCCACAGTAGCAGTCGCACGCGGCTGCATCCGACCGACTTGCTCGGGAACCTCGTCGCTGTCTACGAGCTGCCGCGGCTTGGGACGCTATGCGAGAGCCCAGCGCCAGAGGACCCCGACAAGCTCCGGTACGTACGCGTTTGTGTATCGCGAGCGAGCAGTGAACAGCGCATGGTGTTGATGACGATAGCGGCTGTTGGTCTGGATCGTGTGCGGCAGGCGCTCGCACGACCTCATGGGGCAGTCGGCGATCTTCATTGAGAACTCGCAGACGCTGGATGCGAGCGTCGAGATCCTGCCGCACTACTCATGACGCTCGACAGCGAACCAACCACCAGTGCAAGTACATCTGCAGAAGCAAGAGAGCGACACGAGCGCAGGACGATGCAAGCGATCGCACTGAAGCTGCGACACGTTACCATAATCTAAGAGGCAGAGACAGCGATGAGCGCGTCTCGTGATGCGCCAGTGCGTCTGTCAGTCTGTCAGTCTACGTGCTGCAGACATGCGCGGCTTGCGACTGATCCGGCGGCTGCAGCGGTCGCTCTGTCAGCCGTGACGTGACGTACTGAGTGATAGGGACCTAGACACACGGTGGCGACTGTCGCTACAGCTTAGCCAAACGGCGTGATTGGCGCCGTGACTGCGCCGTGGTCGTCCTGGCTCAGCTCGAGGCACTGGTGCTTGAGCGACGAGAGCTTCTCGCGAATCAAGTCGAGCGCGCAGATCACGACCTCCTCTGGACGGAGCTGCCCAGTCGTCTCGACCGAGAAGATGAACTTGTCTTCCCGCATGCGCACGCTCACGGCCGCGTCGTCTTCGGGGTTGTCTTTGAACGAGTCGGCCACCTTGACGCACTCGTCACAGTACATGCAGCGCAGCGCGTCGCCGACTGTGAACTGGTCGTAGTTCTCGTCCGTCTCGTACACTTCGGTCGGACAGCTCTTGTACAGCTCGGCCTTTTGCTCGGGCGTGAACGTACTGAGCACGGCTTGGTTGAGTGTGATGATCGGGTCGTACATGAACGTCGCGACGGCCACGGGCGACCACTTGGCGTGCTCCTTGCCAATGCCCTAGAGAGAGTAGCAAGAGAGAGGGGGAGACCCAGCGACTCGTGAGTACAAATAAAGGATACGATCCCTAGCAGCTCATGCAGAGTACGTACGAGCTTGGCGATCGCCGAGAGCTTGAGACGCTGACCAGGACCGAGCTTTGCGATGATCACGCCCGTGTCCTGTGTGTTGTTGAGCTCCTCTTCCGACGAAAAGTTCACTGGGCGGATGTACGGGTCAAGCGACTTGAGCGACTCGGACGTGACCGTGAGCACGCCCTGGTCCGCGCGCACGTCGAGCTGGAACTCCACCGAGCAGTTTGGGCAGTGCTCGTCGCAGTCGCAGTCCTGCAGTGTCACACACAGACGCACAAGGGCACGAGTCAGCGTGTTGCGAGGGGCTCTGGGCCATTCACTCGCTCACACAAACACGCGCGACGGACCTGCGAGTAGACAAAGCGCTGGCGAAAGTTCTCGAGGCCGCCGTCAAAGTAGAGCGGGATCATGCCGAGGCGGTGCGCGAGGAACTCGTCAGTCATGACCGACGTGTTCACTTCGATGCTCACGAGGTCGATCGCGAGCGTCGGGACCTCCGAGATCATGACGCGGCGAATGGCGTTCGCGACACTTGCGTCGGTCTCCGAGAGCTCAAACTTGATAAAGTCATCGCGGAGCTCCTGGATCTCGATCTTCGGGAAGCGCGGGTTCGGCATGACAAACAGAAGGTGCAGTGGACACACGCACGCAGAGAGGCAGAGGATGCACTTGGTGGTGGTGGTGAAGACAACAGCGGCGGCGCAGACTCGCACTCGCTCGCTCAGTCGATTGCTTTGGTTGCTACTGCGTTGCTTGCGATCGCAGCGCAAATAGGGAAGTGACCATCGGACTGCACTGGTTCCGCAATATTTACACGAGTATTTGAAAATCAAAGCATTCGTGGCCATGTGCGCCTTGATGCTAAGTCTATAAATGTAATAAACACATCATTCGCGTCTGAAACATTGCGAGTATGCAAGTATAATCAAATCAAGATATTTTAATGTACATTGGTATTTGTATCACGATTACAACAGTCTAGGACAAGCTCAATCCCAGTGGCTCGAAAACGCTGGTTCGCGCTTGGTGCATGTCGCCATGACCAAGCTTTCCATCTCGCTCAAAGCCTCTTCATAATACTCAACAACGCACACCTTGCTTCGTCTTGCCTTGCTCAACAACGACGCTGCACATGCATCGCTTCCCCACCTGCGTGCTGTATGTACAACCAACGAGTACTGATCACAGATCATCGCCACGTAGAACTGGACGACAACTCCTTCCGCTAGAAGCATCAACGCACAAACAAAGTATGCAAACACTGTTGGACGGCAGCTAAATAGTGTTCACTCGGGCGCTCACTCGAGCGCTCTCAAGAGCGCCCCGGACTCTCTACGTGCGTCAAAATGCTGGCCACTAGCCGACAGCGCTAGCAGTTGTCATGTACAAACACCATGTCGCGCACGAGCTCTGGGTCGCAGTGGACAGCGACGTAGTGGTGCGCCGCGCCGTTTCCGTGGTGATGGTGCGTCGGCGCAGCACTGCCGTTCCCGCCGAGCGACATCGACGCCGCCATACCCGTGTGCGGGATCTCGAGCGTCTCAGTCGGTCGCACGGACCCGACGACTGCGAGCCACTTACGCGCAAGCGGCGCGAGCAGCGGCAAGCGACGCGCATTGTCTTTCCACCAGTGCAGCGGATCGCGCACGGCCGGCACACGCGCAGCCGCTGCGCTCTGGTAGTACACGTCGACTTCCGCTGCTATCCGCAGCCGCAAGAGCTCCTGCTGCTGCTCAAACGATGCGTCGTCTGCGACGCCACTGTCGCCACCAATGTCAGTGATGTCGGCGAGCGGGACAGTCGGACCAGCTGCGAGCGGGACGTGGTGGTGATGGTGGTGGTGGTGGTTCGTCAGCGCCGCCTCCTCTTGGTTGTCGTCAAACAGGAGCTCGCGCAAGAAGATGTTCGTGTCGTGGTCGTCCTTCGTGGTCTGGAAGTCGAGGAACGCGCTGCTGCTCGTCGCGCTCTCGTGGTGGTACGCGTGGTGGTGCACCACCGCGCCGCCGGCTGCGAGCGCCTTCTCTTTCTGGCTCTGGAGAAAGTTCGTGAGTCCGAGACAGCGCTCAATGAGCCGGCTCTTGCACTCCTCGCGCTCACTGTCACCGAGGTACTTCATGCGCACGAAGCGCGGGTCGAGCTGCGAGATCCACATGTACTCGTCCGAGATCTTGGCAAAGTGCTCGAGGAAGCGGCCGTGGAGGAACTTGCGCGTCACTTCGACGCTCGCAGCGATCTTCTGCTTGGCTTCGACGTCGCTCTCGCTCTGCGGATGGTGCTGATCGCTGCTGTTCATGTGCGCAAAGACGCGCTGGAAGTCGGTCGCTTTCTCCAAGTCGCGCTTGAGGAACCGCAAGAGCGCCAGAGCGAGGCAAGCAGACGCGTACTTGTCTTTGCAGAGCGCCACAGCGACGCTCTCGAACGGCTGGAGCAGCAGCAAGAGGCACTCGATCGCGCTCCACTGCTCGACGCTCGGCGCCGCGCGCGCGTAGATGCCGCTGTTCTGGAACTCGGCTTTGCCTTCGCTCGTCTCGATGTACGCAAAGAAGTCGCGGATGACCTCGCGCTTGCGCAAGAGGCGCCGGAGCATGTCGACCGTGCTGAGCCAGTTGCTCTTCGAGTCGACGACGAGCCGGATCTGCGCCGACCCGGCCATGAACTTGCTCATCCAGAGCACGGCGCGCGGGTGGTTCGTGAGGAACCACGCGAGGGTCGCGGAACGCCGCGATGTGGTCGCGCAAGTACTGCACGCCATGTTGGAACTCGCGCGGGATCAGACCCACGAGCGTGTTGACTTGCTCGTCGACAAAGAAGAGCGGGATGTCGTCCATCATGAGCTCCTTCTGCGCGTGGAAGATCGGCGCAATGATGCACTGGAGCACGTGCGCGACGCTCTCGGACTGCGCCGTGTGGAGCGGCAGGAAATCGTTCTCGAGCGGCGGCGGGTTGTACGAGTCCCAGAGCATCGCGTTCATGCACCGCGCGTCGAGGTTCCAGCGCGTGAGGATCATGTCGACTTGCTCCTTGCGCTCTTCCGGCGACAAGTGGCCGTTGTACTCGCGCACGTCGAGCGTAAAGTGGCGCATGTCGAACGTCTTTGTGAGGTAGTGCACGCTGAACGAGATGAACACGTCGCGCTCGGTCGTGGTCCAGATCTCCGTTGCGAGCGAGAAGAAGTGCGCTTCGCTCGAGAGCTGGTGCAGAATGTCCAAGCGCGTGCGCGCACTCAGCGACTCGACCGACGCGCGCACTTCGCTCTGCGGCGGCAGCGTCGTGCTCTTCTTCATGTTGATCGCAAAGTTGATGATCTCCTGGAACTCTGGGTCCTCCGTGATCCCGAACGGGTGGTAGTGCTTGCAGACCCACTTTGCGATCAGCGTATTGAGCTTCTCGGTCTCGACGACGCTCGAGATGATCTCTGCTGTGCTCCGTCCTGCGTCGCGCTGCACAGCGTGCTCGGACGCGCTGCTGCTGCCGACTGACCCGGGTCCGTGCTCGGTCCGCTGCTGCTTGCGCGGCTCGTCCGACTCGTCAGCCGTGAGCTCGTCGTCGTCGTCGCCGTACTCGCCAGCGTCGTCGCGACCTGCTACTGCTGGCGGGTAGTGCCCGACTTCGTGCGCGCTGTGCGCGCGCTGGAGCTTGCGCTTGCGTCCAGCGCCGTTGCCGTGGTGGTGGTTCGGGTCTTTCGCACCATTCGCGCGCTTGCGCTCGTTCATCTTGAGCTCGTAGTTGGCGAGGTCTGCTGGGTGGAACTTGGCCATGTGCCGGCTCACGTTGTTGCTGCTGCCCGTGTTGTAGTGCATCATGCGCTTGCACTTGAGGCAGTACGCCTCCTTTGCGTCCTGGTTCGTGTACTTCTTCCCGACTGCGATCTGCGGCGGGTCCGGCACCACGAGCCGAATGAACTGCCAGAGCTCTGGGCGCCGCATCTTGCTCGTCTTGTACAGCTGCGGCGGCGCAGGCGACTCGTGCTTGGACTCGTCCGGCGACAGCTGCCCAGCGTTCGCGTCGACGCCATCGGTTGGTGCGACGTCGATCCCATTCAGCGCTCCTGTGTTTGCTAGCACGGGCGCTGGCGCGAGCGGCTCACTCAAGTCGACGCCTGCCATCGTTGTCGTGTCGATCGTTGGTGTCACGGTGTCGGTCGTGACTGGCACACTGAGGAAGCTGTGCGCTGGTGCGAGCGCTTTCAAGTCCTGCTGCTGTGCGTGGTGATGCATCGCGACCTGTTTTCCCCGCATGCTGTAGCCAACGTTCATGCCGGTGGTCGTCGCAGTGGTGCCAGTGGTGCCGGCGCTCGTGTGGTGGTGCACCTCCATGAGCGTTGTCGCAGCCGGGGCGATGAGGTCCATCGGGTACCGCACGCCAGCACCATGGAGCTGCTGCTGGAACTGCTGCTGTTGCTGGAGCTGCTCAAACTGGAACTGGAGTTGCTGTTGCTGCTGATGTTGTTGCTGTTGCTGCTGCTGATGCTGTGTGAGCAGGCTCTGGTTCTGCGCGTAGTGAGCATGCAGCGCGAACTGGCGCAGCTCTTCTTCTGGCGGCGCGCGATGTTGTTGTTGTTGCTGCTGTTGTTGTTGCTGGAGGTGGACAACGTGTTGGAGCGACGGCGGTGTCGGGTGCGCGCGCTCTGCGACACCGCCGCCGCCGCCGCCGTGGCGCTGCGGCTGCTGCTCGACCGCCATGTCAGCAGGAATGCGGCGTCGTCGGTGTCGAGGGTGGATGGGAGCGCGAGGTCGCGAATCGAGAACGCAAGAACGCGTGTCCAGCAAAAACAGCTGCAAATGCACTCAAATGCGACTGGCAATCAATGTGGCGAACCGCTCGCTGGCTTCACGCACGTCCCTCGATTTTCGCACTACTACAAATTGACTGGTCCGCTGATCAAGCGAATATTTCGAACATGCGTACTTCTTGTGTCTGTTATTGTATCATGTCACTACGAAAATCGAGTAAAACAACTACAGTGAAACGCTACAAAAGGTATGCATACGCAATATAGAAAGATTGGTCGAATATTTCACTTTTATTTGACAATTGTTTTCATGAATTTATCAATAGTTCGACAACATCTGCTTTCACCTGATCGCTTGACCAGATTGAGTTGATGTTGGGGTGTTCATCGAGAAACACAGGTCATGAACCATATACTTCAGGACAACTCAAGCTCATTGCGTTTCACGATGGGTTGAATTGAAAGCTCAGGAAAGCTTCGTCATTGACAACACAATTTATCGTGTGAATATGTCTAGCAAAAATTTACATTCCAATGACAGATATCATATCATGTGATAAAATAAAATGACGTTTGCTCGAAATCCAATATGGGAGTCGAGAATGGCATGACGTCAAGGTGTCGTCCATGTGCATACGTAGCTTTGGCTCACATCACGTGAGTACGCACGAACAAGACGCGAAAACCTTTGTTGGTGTTCTATTATACCGTTTCAAGACAAGATATGCGTGCGTGGTGCTGGTTTACTCTCTTGAACAAAGGCGACAACAGCGCAATAAGTCTTGTGGGCGAACGAGTACTGTGCAAAATCGATTTTCTCGTTTGCTTGCGCACAGATGATCAGGTTAGAGTGGGCCAACACCAAAGACGACGAGAAATAGAGTGACTAAGACTTGTACACAACAACAAGTACAGGTCAGGAAGAGAAAACAGGACTCATACACAACAACGACACGTCAGTTGCCACACGCTTGTCAATTGCCCCAGGAACTATTATCTCACCCACCAACGCACTACACCTGCCAATTGAATCAGGCTGCTATGTGGGCGAAGAGCGCAGCAGAAGCGACACCTTCATCACTCCGTACAAATGAATCAAAGCATTTGTGCTCTTTATCACCTGTACAAACGCAGCAAAGACGACATGCCGTTTTTAAATGGTCACCATACTTTGGCAATCATCACTAAATGGTCTATTGACTTTTGTGTTCGTTACTAATCTGGTACTAACTCAAAAAAAGTTTTTGGAATCAGCTGCAACGTTACTTATGTGTTACTAGAGAATTGAATGAGAAAATAGATGCTAACTAAATGAGTGGCAGCAACAGCTTACGGACTGGAGCAGCTCTAGTGCTTGTTTGCATGGTGCTCATTGCTCAATATAACATCCAATTGGATCGTCTGCGAACACCACGGTGACTTCACTACCTCAAACAACAGAACAACGTACTACCTCGCAAAGCGACTCGAATAACTAAGCGAAATCGCAATCGCGAACGACAGCGAGCAAAGTGGTCACGCTTCACTTACACGACGGTCAACAACTCAACATCGCCAACCTACGACGACGGTAAGTGCCCGATTTGCTTGCGTGCAATACGCCAGCCTGTTCAGCCCACATCGTGTCGCCACCGCTTCTGTAGGCGATGCATTGACTTTTGGGCGTACACCTCTTGTATACTGAAGTTTAGTGTTATTTGTGTCGCACCGAAATGCAATTTGAGCGTCCACGTCGCTTGCGTAGACTTCCGATTCACTCCATAACATATAGAGACACCCATTTTTCGCAAATCTCATTTTATTCGACTTTACAATCCACACGGTACTGTCAATAAAAATACAAGTTTCGTCTCTTCGATTTTGAGTGACATTGATAGTGATTCAAATGTCCTGAGTTCATTATGCAACGCAAGAACGCACTCAGTGCAAGATGTACAACGTAATAGCGATTTGGAATTTGCAGAGCGCTACAAGGAAGGATGTCCTTGCTTATCAGACAACGTCGAAGTAAAAAAATCTCTTGATTTGAACGTACACATACAAAAGTACGTTAACAAGCCGATATATTGTGACTTGAAATTTGTATATTGCCAATGCCCTTCGAATTCAGCCGATCGAAGGAAAACACGTGCGCTCATTTTACACATACAAATGTATATATAGTATTCCAAGTCGAACATGTTCATCGTAAGCCACATGCCCTCCACGATCTCCCATTTCTTTTGGCTCGCGTTTTCGTTGAAGATAAGCGTGACGCGAGACGGACAGCTCCTCTTGTTGTGCCCACTGCATTGCAGCGAGCGCAAGTCGTGTCGTGCTAGAATGCTGTGGTCGATCGCAACGACTGACCTTGACTTCTCGCTAGTACAAATCGTGGCGGCTGCACAGGTGGCCGACGAAGTTCGTGTACCCGAACTTTGGAGATTGCTTGCGCACTTGATCACACTTGTTGCTCTTGTACTCGCCGCCAACAACGAATGTGGTCCGTGAAGAAGAATGTGGCTCTTTGCTTGATTGACATGAGAGCTGTCGTTGAGGCGATCAGATGCTGTATGAAATACCGCAGAAAAGGCAAAATAACACGCAAAGCTCGCTGAGCGTTTGAATGACTGTCACAGCTCTTGAAATAATAGGATCTCGTGGTATATAGACTAAGTTTGACGCATCGATGGTTGTGTGGTCTAATCCAAACCACGTTGCTATGCAGATGTGCAAAACGTGCGACTAAATATAGCGGAAACGAGACTGCCGGTCATTCGCCATCGCGCATCATTCTGTCGTTGAACGATCTGTCTAGCATATATTTGATGATTGCGATATTTGACGCGAGCGCCAGCTGTACTTTATCAGCGGACGATTGCCATGTTTGCTGATGCACACATCAATCAGTTGTCTGTTGAAGCAGTATATATAAGTTAACATGGAAGATCAAACAACGTCGATGAACTACTCCAAGTCGAGAATTTTGTGCAAGCTACCTCTTTTAGCTTTCAAAGGCGTATGGATATGTTGAACCATGAATGTGTGGCTCTTCTGGTCTTCGATATGTCGCTCGGCATCGCGATAATGGCTGAACTTGATATATGAATACGATTGCGGACACTCTGCTTGATTTTTGAGGCCGTTGCAACTGTGATCAGCTCCACTGTAAGCTCATGGCCATTGGCAATGAGCTACTTTATGATTTTTCTTTGTTTCCACTGGAGAAATGAATTTATTTGTGCTTTTGTGTGACCACAATGATAATCAGTACGTGAATGTTCTAAATACTCTCACTTTCAGCAAAATCTATATCAAATAGTGATCTCGATAGACATACTCAGTTGTTTATCTCACAAGCCTTGGTCATGTGTCACCGAGACACTCTGAATACAGGATCGGTTTTTATGAGATATATGCTCCACTATTAGAATTGCAGTATTGTGGAGCTAAATTTTGGTCTAGTGGTGTGGAGCTGACCCTTAAACGCTACTGCGCCCGGTTCAATTCCCCTTGGGAGTAATTTTGTGGCAACGCGATTTGGGGGTTGTATATTCTTTTCAGCAGTGCTGCGAATGACGTGAGGGTATTACTTTATTTTTGGCACGTCAACAAACAACAACTGTCGGAATGGAGTGTGTGAGACGCAAACTCTTTGATGTCTTGTTTTAACACAATGCATATTACAACCTAAGCTTGTCGCAGGCAAGTCGATCAGACGCAGTGATCGCTCGCATCGATGATATTGGTGGTGTCAAACACGCACCTGATTGCGACATCAAGAGCGCGCTGCGCTCGAGCTCCAGAACGACGTTGTTTCAGACATTGGGTCGCCATATGGCTTGTCCACTGTCATATGTAAGCTCACTCTGTGCTCCAGCTCAGGCGGCGTGGCACACATGTCTGTATAGCTCTTTGCTGTATCAATTACATATCTAAATAGCGTGACTCAATTCGAATCATAGCGCGAGTTCTTGAGCGAGACATAGGTTAGGTTACAGGTTAGAGTGTAAAGTAGACAAGGATAGTACATTCCAATTTGTATGCATTATCAGCACTCCAAAATCGACTGCTGGTGTTATGTCCAAAATAGACTTGCTGTCCGACTTATTGTGGCGCAAAAGTATATCAGCGAATAAACTTCTATATACAAAAGTGTGAGTTGGTGTCTGTCCTTGGAAAAAGTGTCCAGCCTCATTTTTGTAATTTCTGGAAACATTGACTGGGTGACTATATTTCTAAAGCGGAAATAGTTTGTGGTTATTTGACATAATTTAACGATACTATTTGACTATATAGCGATATCCGGCGAAAATTTCGCCGGATCACTGGGTGCGGCATCAGGCCCACAAGCAGTGCGGAGGTTGCCACTGGGGCAAAGTGAAGGTAGGGGACCCCGCCTGCTGTGGAGTATCCAAAGGTTTGCGCACAGATACACTTTTGGGCTCGCTTGGCTGACCCGTCGTGTAACGGGATGAGATCCACGTCACTTGCTTACACTACACTTTGAGGAAGCGTGAGACGCGCAAGGAAGGACTTGTGCGTTGATTGTCTTTTTCAACTGAGGTTTTTGCATTGTAGTTTTTATGGTGTTTCCTATAGTGATGAATATGAGGGAGACTGAGTGGACCACAAGAAACCACTCTCTAATACGATATCGCTCAATATCGGATAAGAGAGGACTCAGGTCTCCACAGCAGCATATGCAGAAAGAGAGGCTCCGCGCTAGTACAGTACCCGCGCGGTTGTGTACGGCTACCCCGTTACACGTCGAAGACGGGCGCAACGACCTTGTAGTCACAACAGATGCAGGGCGAATCAGATAAAACAGAGCACACAGTCGAATTCGTTTCATCATGAGGAGAAAGCCGACCAAACCACGACTAAAAACACTCCAAATTGACCAACATATCGGATTATTTGTGTTGTCCGACTTTTTGTGGCGCAAAGTGTATACGTTGTTATGAGTTCTGTGAGGACACAGCGACGCCGCCAGGACGTTCAACACTTCCGACAACAACTTCCCGATGCCGCACATTGCAAAGGGTCAGTTGGACTGGGAGGACCGACTTCCAGACTCCATTCGCGTGTCGTGAGAGAGTTGCTATCGTTTTGGAAGAAGTGAAAGAGTGGCATGTTGCTATTGATTTGGGATGGAGGTCATATACGTATACTTAGAATATATGATTAGTTTCGTATATATATGTGTCTATTCACTATACGTTTTTGACGTTCAAAATATCACTCGTTTTGTTTCATAAAATTTTCTACGTTGCATACAAATGTGACATGCTATAATTGGCTAGAATCGAGCATACAAAATCTTGTATTAAAATCCGCTCTAGCAGTCTGGCGTGCTTTTTTGCGTCTGATTTCCGCATGAATGCACTTTGAGCGACGGTCGCGACGACACTCGTCATGATGAGCGTCGCTGCTGCTGTCGGCCCGATGACGTGTCCGATGCCGATGCCCCCACCACTGACGTCGCTGCGCCTCGTGCCTGGTTTCTTCGTGCACGACGCAGACCCGCTGCCGGCGCCGTTTCCGCCGCACATGGGTCTCGTCGAGGGCAAGACGTGGCAAGACGTGAACGAGCTCGTGCGCAACAGCCAGGTGCGCGGCCCGAAAGTCAAGCTCGTATTGCTGTTGCGCCATGGCGAAGGCTCGCACAACGCCGACAAAGCGCGTGTGGGCAACAAAGCCTGGGACGAAGAGTACCAGTTCCGTCCCGAGTACATTGACGCACCGATGACAGCGCTCGGCGTCCAGCAAGCCCAGAGCGCAGCCAAGGTGCTTGAAGAAGAGGTCGCGCACGGCGGCTTGCTCATCGAGCGCGTGATCGTCTCGCCGCTCGACCGCACGCTGCTCACGTACGAGCACGCGTTTGCGAACCTGCCGCAGTTCCCCGTGACAGCGATCGAGGCTGCGCGCGAGACGCTCGGCGTGTGTCCATGCGATCAGCGCAATGCGATGCACACCAAGGTCGACAAGTACCCGCGCGTCGACTTCAGCGCCATCGCGGACGAAGAAGACGTGCTCTGGACGCCAGACCACCGCGAGAGCGACGCCGAGATCGAGCAGCGCGCTCTCTCGTTCCTCACGGAGCTCTACGAGCACCACGCTGAGAGCCACTTTGTCGTCGTCTCGCACAGCGGCTTCACTCGCGGTTGTCTCCGCGCGCTCGGGCGCCGTCACTTCCGCCCGCAGAACGCCGAGTTCATTCCGCTGCTGCTCACATCCGACACGAGCGCGCAGAAGTAGAGCGTGCTCGATTCGTCTCGTGGTTGCATCTGTGCGCGCATCAGTTCGCGCTCAATAGACCCGTCGTGTAGCACTGTTGCTCTGGCTCACAACATGATCATCCTTTGCTGCTCGCTCACAGCGTCACATCGTTGTGTTGGTCTCACGTTGAGCTGTCCTCTACTGCCACAGTGCAGTATGAGAAGAGCAGCTTCAACTAAGCGGCTCTGTTGTGTGTTGCTACCAGCAACCAACGACGCTACTGTGGTCGAGTATCTCAACTACAAGCGCGGCCTTCAACGCGTCGAGCAGATACTTCAAGAGCGATCTCAAGCGCGCCATGTGGCAACGAGGAGCGCGTTTACGCTCGCAACATGCCGCTGACAGTAAACGTTCGTCTGGTGCTCGCCCCGTTTGCGCGCACATGTGGTGCACTGGTGGACGCTCGCGCGTGCAAACAGATCCTACGGCACAGTGCTGCCATCCAGCTGCGTTTCGAGCGACCCGCACTTGATCCAGCAGGTCGTTATGCTCTGCGACTCGAAGTGCACCGTCACCGTCCTGTACGCACGGCGCTCCGCCACCGAGACGTCATTCTGCACCTTGCCACGTCCAGCGCACGCCAACAAGCACGAAGACTCTTTCTTGATATCGCTATCGCCCAGCCCAGCATGGTCTCCTACGCGCTTCTCGCAGCTCCAGCGTTCGTGCTGCTTCTTGGCGCGGCGTCGGTCCAAGCGCACGGCGAACTTATGCTCCCGCGGCCAACGTACCCGAAGTGGGGAGGCTCGGTCACAGCGACGATCTCGCCGTCGGTGCTCCCGTTCCCGTGGCGCCAAGACTACCCGCAGGCGTTCAGCGAGGCGTTCAAAGCGCACGGCGGCTCGCTCAAGGACTTCATCATCAAGAACCAGAACATGACTGGCGCGACAGAGAGCGGGTCATCGCCAGACTGCGGCTACGCCAACCCGAACGGCACGCCGCAGCCCCTGCCAGACCAGATCCAGTTCCACACGGGCTTCATCCACTGGGGACCGTGCGAAGCCTACTGCGACGACGAGCTTGTGGCGCCGTACACGGTCGACTGCCGCGCGTCGTACCCGACTGGCGCAGTGCCATACAGCAAGGCCAAGTGTGCCGGCAAGAAACGCTTCACGTTCTACTGGCTCACCATGGACGGCTCGCCATGGCAGGTCTACGGTACGTCTCGTGTGGTGTTGATGGCGTTGTGTGTGTGCGAAAGCTCAGGAGCATGTGTAGCGAAGCCTTGACACACTGAGCTGACGTGTGTGACGTCTCTATTTGTACCACGTTCAGTGAACTGCGTGCCACTCCAGACGAGTGGCGCTGCAACGAGCGACGACGACTCGGGCTCAGACGCTGACGCTGATACTGACGCGACACCAGCGCCAACGACTGCCTTGCCGAAGCCATCAACGCCTTCATTGACTACCAAACCGACTAAGACACCAACTTCGGCATCACCATCGAAGACCCCTGTTCCGGTGACGCCAGCAAAGACGCCGTCACCAGCGACCACGACTACGGCATCTCCTGCAACGAGCGGGCCAACGCCGTCTGCAACGAAGAAGGCATGTACGAAGGTGAAGCGCCGGAACTAGGAGCGTCGTCGACATTGGCGCCACGAGTGAGTTGTATGTGTCGGTGCGACTGACGTAGATCGAGAGTCTCTTGATCTACTGAGTCAATGAGAGTCCTTCATATGCATGTCGAAACACGCACTTGGTAGCGCACCGAGGGCTCACTAAACGTCCTCACCTTGCTCTTCTGTCTTCATCGCCTCGCTTGCGCTTCTCGCAACGACCTCACTTGTCGAACTTGTCGAGGAGCTGCACCGACCACTTGCGCGTCGTCTCGTCCATGACTTGGTCCACAAAGTGGTCGATCGGGTGCACAATGAACGGGATCACGCCCAAGCCGATCGCAGTCGGCGCCCAGCGCTGCACGACCGGAGAGCTCTTTGCCGTTCGCTCCACCACTGCTTTGCTCAGTGCGACCTGTTGACCGCACATCCAGACGACGATGCATCACAAGCGCAAGGTGTGAGGACTGACGCCTTGAGGGCAAGAGTACAGATGGTGTTGCGCAGTGTCAGACGTACCACACGGTTGATTGTAAAGCCTGGGATCGCGACGCTCGCCTGTAATGCAATGACACAAACACATGCGTGGTCAGCTCAGGTCGCTTGAACGCACAGCGCAAGCATGATCGTCATACAAACACGCACCAGCGTCTGCCAAAGCAATGTATCGATCGCTGCGTCTGCGACCACAGCCGCACGCTTCTCGGTCGAGTACTGCTGCGCCGTGGCGCGCTCATGCGCTGCCGACGCTTTGTCTGCAGTGTCGCCCAGCACGTACGCGAATGCAACGATGTAGGACGGTCGCACGAGCTGCGGCGCAATGGGACGGAACGACTCGCCGAGTTCGTTCGCGTAGCCCAAGTACCGCACGAGCGAGTCGCGCCAGATGTCGGTGCGCACTGGCGCAGGCGTGCTCTTGCCTCCAGCTCTTGCGGCAGTCGTTGTCGTCGTTGTCATCGCTGTCGTCGTCACCGTCATGCTGATCAATTGAAGGTGCAGATGAAAGCAAGCGCGGTTGATGCGACCGTGCGCGAAATAGATATAGCGCCGATCCGACAGAGTGTGTCAGTCGTCGACTCCAGACTCGCTCAAGTGTGTCTGTGCACTCACACTGCTCGCTTTGACGTGTCGTTGAGCAGAGGCGCCCGTGTTGCAAGAGCATCGGATCGAGCACAAGAAGCAACGAGATGGGTCGACCGGTGCGTTTACTAGCAATGGACTGACAACGCACACACACACACACACACATGAGCTCTACCAACTCTCAACTTGCCATGTACACATCGATGGTCCTGACGCTCGAGTGCGCTGCTCTTCCGAACTCCACTTGGCGCGTGTGTTACCTACCAGCTAGACGCTCTTGTTCACGAGTGCGGGGTCTTGATCTTGTCGACTGGCGGGAGCATCCCGAGCCGCATCTTCTTCATCACGACGGCAAAGACTGCGATGTTCACGATCATGATCGCGCCGATCATGAAGTGCATGTACTCCATGTGGCCGTTGTTCAGGTTCGGCGTGATGAACTTGCCAAAGAGCAGCACGATGATCGAGAGCAGCGTCGAGCCCATCGAGTTGACGAAGAACCCGAGCGCAATCGACGTGCCGCGCATGCTCTGCGGCACCTCCGAGTAGCAAATGTCGTACGACGGGATCGCGATCATCACGCCGGCGAGCGCCACGAGCAAGTAGTGCGGCAGGGCGGTCCACCACGGGATGTCGTTCATCACTTGCTTCCCGTCGTCATTGTAGATAAAGTGCGAGAGTCCGTCGGCGCCGACGTACGTGATCGGTCCCGCGCTGCGGCGGATGATCTCGTACGCGCCAGTCCAGAACATCGCGAACGCCGCGACGCAGTAGCCTG
Source organism: Pythium guiyangense (assembly GCA_003730235.1). NCBI lineage: Eukaryota > Oomycota > Peronosporomycetes > Pythiales > Pythiaceae > Pythium > Pythium guiyangense. Next base: position 15,330 of record QXDM01000191.1, on the reverse strand, counting down.
CAAGCACTTTGCCGTAGCGACTCGCTGGCTTGCCTGCGTACTTGGCGTACAGCGGGTAGATCACCTTCTCCGTGAGCGGCACGAAGAGGAGCACGCCGATCGGGTTGAACATCTGCACGGTCGGCCCAGGGATCTGACTCGAGTCCGGGTCGCTCCCGAGCCGCGCGTCCGTCTGCTGCACGATCGACTGGTTGTTGCCGCGCTGGTTCTGGCAGACCCACCAGAAGACGTTGAACGCGTTGAACGGCAGGATGCGGATCACTTGCTTCACGCCAAACACGATCTCGTCGCTGTAGACGCCGCCTTCTGTCTCCTTCGCGCCGTCCATGAATGTTGAGTCGCGGCCAAAGTACACCCACAAGACGGTCGCAGCCACGATGAGCGCACCGCAGGCATACGAGATGTGGTGTCCCGTTTCGCCGTGGTCCGCAAAGAACGACGCGATGATATTGAGCAGGAACGCGACGATGTAGAGCACCGTTGCGAGCACGATCATCTTGGCGCGGAAGTTCGTCTTGGCGCGGTTCACGACGATCTTGATCACGAGTCCGATCGAGCTCTGCGACGGCGGCACGTTCACGTACCGCTTGCGTGTGACGTACAGCGTGACGACAAAGATCACGAGCATCACGAGCGCAATGACGTAGACCGTGAAGTAGCCGTACTCGGCAGGGATCGCGCCGTAGCCGTGGATCGACACGGACGGGAACACAGCGTAGCCGACGAACGCGCCGATGTTGGCGACCCAGTAGTGGATGCTGAAGAAGATCGCCTTTTCTTTCTCAGGCGTCGCGGGCGAGAACTGGTCGCCGCCGTACGAGATGAGGAGCGAGCGCAGCGTGATCTGCGAGAACGCGACGCCGAGGAAGAGCCCGACGTTGAACACGACCTTGCTCACGCCGATGTGGGCAAGGACCGCTGGCAGTGAGCCCACGACGAGCAGCACGAGACCGAGCGAGTCGACCGACGCGGCTGTGAGCAGCGTCTTGTACTTGCCAAGGAACTGGTCAGCGACGAGCCCCGCGAAGATGCACGCAAACTGACTGAGCGCGTCGTACGTGAGCTTCATGGACGTCGAGCCTTTGTTCGACCAGCCGAGCTTCGAGAAGAAGTTCTTGAGCGACTGGTTGATCGCGAAACTCGCGATCTCTTCGCACACCGTGAGTACGAAGAGGAACACGCAGACGTTGCGAAGGACGTTCTTCGAGTACTTGGCTGGACGCTCGTCCCAGAGCTTCGTGCTGTACGGCGCGACGTTTGTGCTTGGTGTGTACCCTTGCGGCGTGCGCACCGGTGACGGTGACGCTTGCTTGCCCATGGCTGCTGGAACTGCTGGGAGGTACTGAAGATTGCGAGTGTATTGTGCGTTGTGTGCGTACGTGCGAGCAGGTTTGGGAGTGAGCACGAGAGTGAGCGGAGCAAACCGAGGTGGCACTTGCTTGACGACACAGCAGGTTTGTTGCGTTGAGTCAGTGCACCACGAGTCAGTCAGCTTGCTGTCCTCGAGCGATCGACTGTGTGCGCACATCAAACCACCACAACAACAACGACGACGTAGAGCGGCGCTCCGATCTTGCACCCGAGTCACATCTTCAGTGCATTCGGGTGCACTTGCTTTCGAAAGTGCGTGGTTGTCTCGGCGAGATGAGTGAGTGCGATGAGCGAGCGAGCGAGTGTCTTGATCGTGCTGGAAGTTGTGAGGTCGTTGTGTCTGCCAGTCGAGATCAATCCATCCATCCATCCATCCAAGTGTCCTTGGATGGCGCTGAGGTGATACCAGTTCGATCCAGCAGTTTCATTGGCTCACGTAGTTCAGCCAATCAACACGCGTTGTCATTCGGTGTAACTTCAATTTCAGCAAAGATTGCCGCTTTTCAAGTCATTTGTGTGGCATTTGGCTCAGATATTGAAAAGTCACACTGTCTGTCTGTCGGTGTCTGCTTGATCGTGTCGCTCAGCGTGGGCAGCACTTGCAGCGCTCTCTCTCTCTGTGTCCTGTTCTGCTCGGCACTTGAGCTGCGCAGTACAGTATGTGTGAGTAGAGCGGAGCTCGAGGCGCGTGAGCGTCCTGGGCTCCACCACCGACACACAATAGCGTCGCATTCTGACGAAGCAGCGTGACCGCATGGACTTGCCGACGACCGCGAGTGGACACAAGTGTTGTCTGTACCAAGGCAAGCAAGCGAATCCAACTCGACGCACTACTCACTCATTCGAGCGCAGATCCAGCTCAAGCGATCTGCTCGCGCTCGGTCGTGTCTATGACAACACTCGCGCGCTCAAGCCTGGTGCAGCTGCTACCATGCAATGCAGTCACGGCGACGACAACGATCCTCGCGCGCAAAAGACAAACGTACGCTTACATCCAAGCAGTCGTGATCTCTGCAATCGCTCTGACTCGCTCACGCACGCTACGCACTACAGTGCGGCTGCTCTCGGTGCGTCCTGGCTTTCGCGCTCGCTCGTCTCATCAAGTGCTTTGTGGTCGCAGGCGCATCCACCGCTCCATGACTCGCACCCGAGTCCGTGACAGCTACTGAAATCACGCAAGCACTTGCTCTCCAATCAAACGTGCGCGCTGTCCTAGGTCTCGCGCTCGCCAACAAGTTCGGCCAATGAACGCGATCCGACTTGCCAGCTCGACGACCCAGTGCTTGCTCTCGACGTGCACACATACAAGATGCTCAACAAGATCCCTAGACCTGCAGACGCACAACAGTCAAGACGGCGGTGATAGGCAAGATCATTCACGCTCTCCATCTCGCAAGTCGCACACGTATCCGACGATGTCAAGCGCGCGCGCCGATGTGGCATGAGCCCGTGTAGTGATGGAGCGCAAGATCTGCGGCATTCATGACGGCGACGTCTCGCTCAAGCCAGCTCACTATCAGCAGAACCCAGCAGAGCGCACTTGCTTCAGCCGCGTCTCCGATCATTGTCAAATCTACCCAGACCCCATGGCGACGCAAAGCCACGAGACCAACGCTACTTTGCCTTCGACTGCCACTACCGCTGCCACTACGGCGCGAGCTCCTGTCATCGCGGTCAAGAACGCGCTGCGACAAGAAGTGCAGCACGCGCAGTTCGAGCACCCGGAGCTCCTGAGCGTGTTCCCAGACACCAAGTACCCGCCCATTCCGATCCTGTCGTTCGAGGACCGCGCACTGCACGCCGACCGGACGCTCAAGAACCTGCTCGCCGATGCGACCGTGACGCACTTGGCGCCAAAGATCGGCACGGAGATCTCAGGCGTCCAGCTGCACGAGCTCACGAACGCGCAGCGGGACGAGCTCGCGCTGCTGATCGCCGAGCGCGGCGTCGTCTTCTTCCGCGACCAGGAGATCAACATCGACCAGCAGCTCGAGCTCGGGCGGTATTGGGGTCCGCTTCATATCCACCAGAACCTCGGCCACCCAGAGGGATATCCTGAAGTTGTGTCAGTCGAGAACAGCGTCGAGAAGAGTGCAGCGCTCGCTGCTCGCCAGCGATATGTACCGACGAACGAGTGGCACAGCGACACGTCGAACGAACGCCAGGTATGTGTGTGTGAGCTCGCACATTCGTACTTGTTTGTGTGATTGCATAGTGGATTGCTAACGATTGTAACGATTGTGTGGCGTGCTCCGTCGTGATGTCCAGCCACCATCGTACACGAGCTTCAAGCTGCTGACGAACCCACCAGTGGGCGGCGATACGCTCTGGGCATCGGGCTACGAGGCATACGAGCGCCTCACACCGCCGTTCCAGAAGTTCCTAGAGGGACTCACGGCGATCCACAGTGGCAGAGTGCGTACAGCTTGTGATGCGCGTGTCTGCTGCAGTGCATCCTGCCAACCTCTGTGCTGGAGATCACTGATGCGCTTGAGGCGTTGCATCAATGACAGGAGCAATGGGAAGGCGCGGTTGCAGCAGGCTTCACTGTGCGCCGTCCGTGGGTCGAGTCGGAGCACCCGGTTGTGCGAACCCACCCGGCCACAGGTCGCAAAGCGCTCTACGTCAACGCGGCGTTCACGACTCGGATCCCGCAGCTGTCGGTCGCAGAGTCTGGTACGTCAATCTCGTGTGCGTAGTCATGAGTGATTTGGTCTCTCACGTTGAGACGAGAGAGAGAGAGAGTACGCGCACATGAACTGACAACGCACGTGCGGGACTCCCACGGTCGCGATGTGTGCCTCGACCAGATGCGGTGCTGCGATTCCTGTACCAGCACGTGGCGGAAGGCCACGAGTTCCAAGTGCGCTACCGCTGGAGCAAGAACGCTGTCGCGATCTGGGACAACCGCGCGACGTTCCACTTCGCGACGTTCGACTACCTCCCAGGCAACCGCCACGCCGTGCGCGTGACTCCGCACGGTGAGATCCCGTACCTTGCCAACGACGAGTAGAGTTCTTTGGATCGCTGTTGCTGTAGCGTGTCTGTATTGTGCCGACCAATCACACCCGAGAACGACCTGGAACCCATTGTGTGGTGCTGTCACCTGCTCTCGTTGTATGAGCGTCCCTGTTGTTGTGGTGTCACGTTCACATCTTCTCACGCCAGTTGACCAGAGGCAACGTGTGTGTGTGTGTGAGGAACGTGAGAGTTGTCCTTGGACTCAGTCCCATTGCCATCCAGGACGACTCGCTTCGGGCTCAGCGAGAGGTCTCTGACTCCATCGCTTACATCTCCTGACGACAACAACGGCGATCTCAGAGTACACCGACCAAGTGGTAGTAGGAGTCTTTTGCAAAACGTTTGGAGTGTAAGCATCAGTGGCAGCCGTCAACACGAGCCACTGTCGCTCTGCTCCTCCAAGCAACCACATGTCAGTGGCGAACTACGTTCAGTGACCTCGCAACACCTCCAGTTGCATCTGCTTGTAGAAGACGCTAGTGCACTAGCGCGTACCGACGGCCGATCAAGCAAGCGTGCGTGTGTGGTGGTGACAACAAGCAAAGACGCGTTCCATTTCGTTAGGACGTGGCGGTGGTGGTGGTGGTGGTACATAGTAGTGGCTCGGGGGCTGGCTGATGTGGGGTGCTGTGTTGGCGAACGTCGTCATTGTCGTCGTCTTTGGTAGTGTCTTGATGCTGGCGCCGCTGGTGCTGGCGAAGCAGCAGCAGTCGCCAAGGTGATGTGTGTATGTACATGTTGCGAGTCGATGCGTCGCTCGCATCGCAACAAGCGCGAGCGCGAGCGGACGCGTGGCGCTCTTGGCAGGCGCTACTCGCGCAAGAGCGGCCTCCAGCCGTGTGCTCGTCTCGGTCTTGTTGGGCGACAGTCTCGCTCGCAATCACGGCGTGTCTTCTTCGACAGGCGTCTCGATCAAAGGCGAGTACGGACGCTCGCCATGTGTCGTCACGCGCACAGCGTGGCGGTTGCCTGGGAGGTAGTCGAACGTCGCGTAGTGGAACGTCGCGCGGTTGTCCCAGATCGCGACAGCGTTCTTGCTCCAGCGGTAGCGCACTTGGAACTCGTGGCCCTGCGCGATGTGCTGGTACAGAAACCGCAGCACGGCGTCTGTAGACGGCGGCAACGAGCAACGGAGCAACCGAGCGTCAGTGCCAGCGAACTACGGCTTGCGAATAGCTGACATGCGTGCACACACACAGTCGTGCCGGCACACAAGCACACAGGTAAGTATCACGCACCAGACTCGACGGCCGAGAGCTGCGGAATGTGCGTGGTGAAGCCCGCGTTGACAAAGAGCATCTTTCGGCCCGTGGCCGGGTGCGTGCGCACGATCGGGTGCTCGAACTCGGCCGTTGGACGACGCACGTTGAAGCCGCGCTTGGCAGCTCGGTCACCTTGGCTCTGCGCAATGGACGGTCGTGGTTGTAGTCGTAGTTGCGGTTGGCGCGCCACAGAGAGCAAACGACCAAGAGCAAGAGGTAGAGATAGAGGCAAGAGTCGAGAGTGAGTACTCTGCACACTGCGCACATACACACGGTGCCGCGAGACGGTTGTTGAAAGCAGAAGCCATCAATCACATCAGCACACTCTCACAGTCGAGCACATACCTCGCTGCTGTGAACTGCCGTGAGTCCCTCGAAGAACTTCTGGAACGGCGGCGTGAGGCGCTCATACGCTTCGTAGCCCGATGCCCAGAGCGTGTCGCCGCCTTCCGATGGGCTTGTCAGCAGCTTGAAGCTCGTGTACGACGGCGGCTGCAGATCATCGCATATCCGCACATAGTGAGAAGTCAGTCAGTCAGTCGATGTGTCTGTCAAATGCGCTCGCTGATGCCAATGGACACATACAACCACAGTCGCACGTACAAGCATGGACAACAACGCACCTGTCGCTCGTACGAGACGTCACTGTGCCACTCGTTCGCAGGCGCGAAGCGCTGGTTCGCGAGCAGCGCCGCGCTCTTCTCGAGGCTGTTCTCGACCACGACGACCTCGGGCAGACCCTCGGGGTGTCCCAAGTACGTGTGCGTGTGAAGCGGGCCCCAATACCGCCCGAGCTCGAGCTGCTGGTCGATGTTGATCTCCTGGTCGCGGAAGAAGACGACGCCGCGCTCGGCGATCAGCAGCGCGAGCTCGTCCCGCTGCGCGTTCGTGAGCTCGTGCAGCTGGACGCCTGAGATCTCCGTGCCGATCTTTGGCGCCAAGTGCGTCACGGTCGCATCGGCGAGCAGGTTCTTGAGCGTCCGGTCGGCGTGCAGTGCGCGGTCCTCGAACGACAGGATCGGAATGGGCGGGTACTTGGTGTCTGGGAACACGCTCAGGAGCTCCGGGTGCTCGAACTGCGCGTGCTGCACTTCTTGTCGCAGCGCGTTCTTGACCGCGATGACAGGAGCTCGCGCCGTAGTGGCAGCGGTAGTGGCAGTCGCAGGCAAAGTAGCGTTGCCCACGGTGTCCTTCGCACTAATGATCGTTGGCACAGCTGTAGCAGCGGTGACTGTGGTGCTGGCAGCGACAGGCTGTGGTGCTTGGTTCTGCGGCGGCATGGTTGCGGATCGAGGCTTATAGTATGCGTGTGCGTGCGACTTGAGTTGCGTGTGCGCGTGTGTGAGTGTGTGGATTGAGCTGCGGGCTCAAGTGCGCGAATTGAAAAGTGAGTGGCGTAGTGAGTGAGCGAGAGCGCATCGAGGTACTTGCAAAGGAAGGCGAGCGCATCCGCTTGACGGTCGTCGACCGTCTGGCCGAGGTGTCGTCGATAGCGCAGTGCGGAGCGATGTGGAGTGCGTGGGCTGGCACTTTGGTACATCTGCGCGAGACGCCTCGGCACAGCAACGTGTACTTCTGATCGCTCCGATGTACTAGGTAGTACTCGGTACAAGTGCGCTGACGCAGTGTTTCGATGAGCCTCTCATTGGCTCGTGGGCGGCGTCCAATCAGGTCATGCGATTGTGGTGGGGATCACACCACGACTCATCGCGACTCACCATGATGGACGGAGACTGCACGAACAGCTGGTATGACATGGGAGTAGCAAGCAACGAGACCATCCAGAGCAATCAGCAGCGCTATGGGAGGAATGCGTGTGCTCATGACTCATGCACACCAAGACAAGACAACAAGCATCACTTGTTCGCTCACGCGCTCATACGTTCTCATACACTCGCCTCTGAGAAGCGAACAATGACTGCCGCTCACACTTGCTCATGCTGCACGCCTTTGCTGTGTAGATAGACATCGCATTACCACGGCATTCATTGCCAGCACAGCCGTGGCACTGGCTCCGATTAGGCTGAGCCAAGCGTCTACGCGCAAGGCGACAAGCGCACTCTGTAGCTCGCACGCATGGCATGAAGACGCGTGCGGACGAAAGCACATGTGGCGTCTGCGACCGCCTGCTCGGTCGCCGTAGCGGCGCACGCAATACATCATACACAAGCACTATCGTCGCTGTTCTAGTGATGGTGGTGTGCTCAGATCCGGATCCGGCGTCTCCACAGACGCGAGGAGGACCTTCGAGCACCGCGACCAGCTTAAGGCTGCATACAGATGGGCAGCGCATCTGCACTCACTCACTTGCACGCATGCACGCATGCACTCACTCACCAAGTCGCGCACCAGCACGCAGTGTGCCGTGTGCGAGCTGCTTTCTTGCCTCGAGTCGCTCGCTTGGTCCGCACACACACACACACAACAGACCAATCGATGGACCCACTTGTTCTCTCACACATGCACATGTACTTGTCCACCAAGCGCGAAAAGCAAACGTCACTGCAGTCGATCTCGAAGCGACACGACGCGACCTCACGTCTACACCTGTGTCTGAGAACCTGATATTTCCGAGTCCTGCGCACTGATTGGTCGAGGCACACGAGCCAATCGCATCGCATCGAAATGAGAGTCATTCTGGCGTGGCGCCAAGTCGACTCGACCCAACTCGATGCCTGCATTGCTGTGACCTCGAAAGTGAAGCGAGTTCGGCAAGTCGACGTGCGTAGAGGTACACAGCAAGCAAACAAGTCAAAAGCGAGCTCGTGTGTATTGTAGGCAATTGTTGTGTACTGTGTAGTGTGCAAAAAAGCAACAAAATGCCCCATGATACCTCAAACACAATATTGCACGTTGATGGTTGCATCGTGCAATATTGTGTTTGATGCATTTGGTGCATTTTCCATTTACACACACATTGATGGTGTTAGAGTAAAATATGAATACATCGACCCAATCATTATAAATTATACCAATAGCGAAAAACAATAAGGTACGCGTGGATCGGACATCGAACAAGTACGTTTTGTATGTATCTGTCAACTGAACAGTTCACTACAAATGCCAAGTCAGCGTCCCGAAAATGCGCGAAAACCACACTTTCTCATTATGTGTACGCGAACGGCAATTCAGACGAGTATACAAACGTAAGTCAACAACAAGCATTCGGATCATGGTTTTGCCACTATCGAGCGAACAATTTGAGTTCGGACAATTATACAAACCTAAGTCAATAAGCGTTTGGACGTAACCATGTAGTCCAGCGCAAGATGTGCGCGTGTGTGATGCGCGGTGTGTGCGACGATCAAAGATCACATCGCGAAATGGCGACGAGCAGCCACTGTTGAGTGCTAAACCTTCTCGCTTGACTACTAGCCAGGCGACATCATCGACATGATGAAAAAAACACGCGATGTTTCCAAGTCCAGCGTACACGAACAGAGAGACGCATGATATGGACCGTTTCATATACTGTACAATCAGTTCATCGATTTGTTTTGAGAAAAGACATCATAAACTCACTCAAAATTATATTGGACTCTAACGTTAGCTTCAACTACTTAACTCAACGTCATTGGCGCAGCAAATTAAACGCAATTGCGTCTTGGGGTATCGATCTCCTCGCTATTTATCGCCTTAGTGATTCTGCACATTTCTCATCAATAGATAAGCGCACAGCACTTGAACAACAAGCATACTGAACGATGTACGATCGCGCTCGACATCAACCCGGACGAGGCGGAGCTCGTGCTCGTTGTCGACACGTCCTCCTCGTTGCTCTTGTTTTTGCAGCATCACAGCATGACCAACTGTTTAATGGAAACGAAGGTTAATCACTCTCGATTGTCGATCACGTAACACTAGCAAAGAATCATGTGTGAGCAATTTTGCGCTACATTAGGACGGCATCTATTAGTCGCGAGGCCATCGGAGAACCAGAACCTCGCACTGCATGAATCTGACAAGAAGTATAAGGGAATTGTACAAGAAGAAGGGCAACGATGTTACCGGGTTGACACACTTCCAGTCGTGCAGTGTTTGTACCGCCTATATCGCCGCAAATACACCGACAATTCGCTACGCAAAGTCGAAACAGCGCGAATGCGCGAAAGAAGGGATGATATCGACGTTCTCAAGATCAGATCTTTTGTAGTATCGTCTTAAGATCACAGGTGACCGCATATAGTAAAGAGAGATAGAGATTCGTCTGCTTTGTACATTCGGAGCTAGTAGTATACCTTCAGTACAGAGGGACCGGCGTCCCTTGGAAGCGCTGTATTGTAGGGAAAGCAATTAGGAACAGAAGTGACTGGACGTAGTGAAGGAGGAGAGAATCGGCTGCTTCGCATATCTTGAGCTTTTCTGTTGCCTTAGGAACAGCAAAACAAGTCTCTAACTGTGGGTCGTTTGTGCGTCCCTTATGGGTTCATCCAGCCCTTTGTCCTCGTCAATGACAGTGCTCGCAACAGCTCGCTCGTTCGTGTTGTGGACGTGCTAGGTTTTTGGTGGACAGCTATCATGACGCTGCGACGCAACTTAACGCGACCTTGTTCACACGTCACGATGAATCTTAGACAACATCACGTCGATAGCGCCGCCGTTCATCGACACTTTTATATCAAACTGAGATGAGGCAGAGCATACCGCGTTATCACTTTTCCTTGTAAAATACTTTACCGCAGGCGTTTGGGCTGAGCGTTTGAGCAGGAAAACAAGTCCCGAGTGGTGTTGACGTGCACGGACTCAATTGCACATACCAAAGTGGCGAGCAATATTGGATGTCTTTAGCAAGAACGATTAAAGAAACATTCTTACGCGCCCACTGAGCCTAGGATGTTCGAGCGCGAACGAGACAGGGATTTTACAGCAACAAGGAACTTTCAGTAACCCCGAAGAAAGACAGAAACAAAAACGGACACACCAAGAAGACCCAACTGAGTTAATGATGATGATATTGATCCTAATGATAAATAAGCTCCGAATGTACAAAGCAGACGAATCTCTATCTCTCTTTACTATATGCGGTCACCTGTGATCTTAAGACGATACTACAAAAGATCTGATCTTGAGAACGTCGATATCATCCCTTCTTTCGCGCATTCGCGCTGTTTCGACTTTGCGTAGCGAATTGTCGGTGTATTTGCGGCGATATAGGCGGTACAAACACTGCACGACTGGAAGTGTGTCAACCCGGTAACATCGTTGCCCTTCTTCTTGTACAATTCCCTTATACTTCTTGTCAGATTCATGCAGTGCGAGGTTCTGGTTCTCCGATGGCCTCGCGACTAATAGATGCCGTCCTAATGTAGCGCAAAATTGCTCACACATGATTCTTTGCTAGTGTTACGTGATCGACAATCGAGAGTGATTAACCTTCGTTTCCATTAAACAGTTGGTCATGCTGTGATGCTGCAAAAACAAGAGCAACGAGGAGGACGTGTCGACAACGAGCACGAGCTCCGCCTCGTCCGGGTTGATGTCGAGCGCGATCGTACATCGTTCAGTATGCTTGTTGTTCAAGTGCTGTGCGCTTATCTATTGATGAGAAATGTGCAGAATCACTAAGGCGATAAATAGCGAGGAGATCGATACCCCAAGACGCAATTGCGTTTAATTTGCTGCGCCAATGACGTTGAGTTAAGTAGTTGAAGCTAACGTTAGAGTCCAATATAATTTTGAGTGAGTTTATGATGTCTTTTCTCAAAACAAATCGATGAACTGATTGTACAGTATATGAAACGGTCCATATCATGCGTCTCTCTGTTCGTGTACGCTGGACTTGGAAACATCGCGTGTTTTTTTCATCATGTCGATGATGTCGCCTGGCTAGTAGTCAAGCGAGAAGGTTTAGCACTCAACAGTGGCTGCTCGTCGCCATTTCGCGATGTGATCTTTGATCGTCGCACACACCGCGCATCACACACGCGCACATCTTGCGCTGGACTACATGGTTACGTCCAAACGCTTATTGACTTAGGTTTGTATAATTGTCCGAACTCAAATTGTTCGCTCGATAGTGGCAAAACCATGATCCGAATGCTTGTTGTTGACTTACGTTTGTATACTCGTCTGAATTGCCGTTCGCGTACACATAATGAGAAAGTGTGGTTTTCGCGCATTTTCGGGACGCTGACTTGGCATTTGTAGTGAACTGTTCAGTTGACAGATACATACAAAACGTACTTGTTCGATGTCCGATCCACGCGTACCTTATTGTTTTTCGCTATTGGTATAATTTATAATGATTGGGTCGATGTATTCATATTTTACTCTAACACCATCAATGTGTGTGTAAATGGAAAATGCACCAAATGCATCAAACACAATATTGCACGATGCAACCATCAACGTGCAATATTGTGTTTGAGGTATCATGGGGCATTTTGTTGCTTTTTTGCACACTACACAGTACACAACAATTGCCTACAATACACACGAGCTCGCTTTTGACTTGTTTGCTTGCTGTGTACCTCTACGCACGTCGACTTGCCGAACTCGCTTCACTTTCGAGGTCACAGCAATGCAGGCATCGAGTTGGGTCGAGTCGACTTGGCGCCACGCCAGAATGACTCTCATTTCGATGCGATGCGATTGGCTCGTGTGCCTCGACCAATCAGTGCGCAGGACTCGGAAATATCAGGTTCTCAGACACAGGTGTAGACGTGAGGTCGCGTCGTGTCGCTTCGAGATCGACTGCAGTGACGTTTGCTTTTCGCGCTTGGTGGACAAGTACATGTGCATGTGTGAGAGAACAAGTGGGTCCATCGATTGGTCTGTTGTGTGTGTGTGTGTGCGGACCAAGCGAGCGACTCGAGGCAAGAAAGCAGCTCGCACACGGCACACTGCGTGCTGGTGCGCGACTTGGTGAGTGAGTGCATGCGTGCATGCGTGCAAGTGAGTGAGTGCAGATGCGCTGCCCATCTGTATGCAGCCTTAAGCTGGTCGCGGTGCTCGAAGGTCCTCCTCGCGTCTGTGGAGACGCCGGATCCGGATCTGAGCACACCACCATCACTAGAACAGCGACGATAGTGCTTGTGTATGATGTATTGCGTGCGCCGCTACGGCGACCGAGCAGGCGGTCGCAGACGCCACATGTGCTTTCGTCCGCACGCGTCTTCATGCCATGCGTGCGAGCTACAGAGTGCGCTTGTCGCCTTGCGCGTAGACGCTTGGCTCAGCCTAATCGGAGCCAGTGCCACGGCTGTGCTGGCAATGAATGCCGTGGTAATGCGATGTCTATCTACACAGCAAAGGCGTGCAGCATGAGCAAGTGTGAGCGGCAGTCATTGTTCGCTTCTCAGAGGCGAGTGTATGAGAACGTATGAGCGCGTGAGCGAACAAGTGATGCTTGTTGTCTTGTCTTGGTGTGCATGAGTCATGAGCACACGCATTCCTCCCATAGCGCTGCTGATTGCTCTGGATGGTCTCGTTGCTTGCTACTCCCATGTCATACCAGCTGTTCGTGCAGTCTCCGTCCATCATGGTGAGTCGCGATGAGTCGTGGTGTGATCCCCACCACAATCGCATGACCTGATTGGACGCCGCCCACGAGCCAATGAGAGGCTCATCGAAACACTGCGTCAGCGCACTTGTACCGAGTACTACCTAGTACATCGGAGCGATCAGAAGTACACGTTTGCTGTGCCGAGGCGTCTCGCGCAAGATGTACCAAAGTGCCAGCCCACGCACTCCACATCGCTCCGCACTGCGCTATCGACGACACCTCGGCCAGACGGTCGACGACCGTCAAGCGGATTGCGCTCGCCTTCCTTTGCAAGTACCTCGATGCGCTCTCGCTCACTCACTACGCCACTCACTTTTCAATTCGCGCACTTGAGCCCGCAGCTCAATCCACACACTCACACACGCGCACACGCAACTCAAGTCGCACGCACACGCATACTATAAGCCTCGATCCGCAACCATGCCGCCGCAGAACCAAGCACCACAGCCTGTCGCTGCCAGCACCACAGTCACCGCTGCTACAGCTGTGCCAACGATCATTAGTGCGAAGGACACCGTGGGCAACGCTACTTTGCCTGCGACTGCCACTACCGCTGCCACTACGGCGCGAGCTCCTGTCATCGCGGTCAAGAACGCGCTGCGACAAGAAGTGCAGCACGCGCAGTTCGAGCACCCGGAGCTCCTGAGCGTGTTCCCAGACACCAAGTACCCGCCCATTCCGATCCTGTCGTTCGAGGACGCGCACTGCACGCCGACCGGACGCTCAAGAACCTGCTCGCCGATGCGACCGTGACGCACTTGGCGCCAAAGATCGGCAACGGAGGATCTCAGGCGTCCAGCTGCACGAGCTCACGAACGCGCAGCGGGACGAGCTCGCGCTGCTGATGCCGAGCGCGGCGTCGTCTTCTTCCGCGACCAGGGATCAACATCGACCAGCAGCTCGAGCTCGGGCGGTATTGGGGCCCGCTTCACACGCACACGTACTGGGACACCCCGAGGGTCTGCCCGAGGTCGTCGTGGTCGAGAACAGCCTCGAGAAGAGCGCGGCGCTGCTCGCGAAACCAGCGCTTCGCGCCTGCGAACGAGTGGCACAGTGACGTCTCGTACGAGCGACAGGTGCGTTGTTGTCCATGCTTGTACGTGCGACTGTGGTTGTATGTGTCCATTGGCATCAGCGAGCGCATTTGACAGACACATCGACTGACTGACTGACTTCTCACTATGTGCGGATATGCGATGATCTGAAGCCGCCGTCGTACACGAGCTTCAAGCTGCTGACAAGCCCATCGGAAGGCGGCGACACGCTCTGGGCATCGGGCTACGAAGCGTATGAGCGCCTCACGCCGCCGTTCCAGAAGTTCTTCGAGGGACTCACGGCAGTTCACAGCAGCGAGGGTATGTGCTCGACTGTGAGAGTGTGCTGATGTGATTGATGGCTTCTGCTTTCAACAACCGTCTCGCGGCACCGTGTGTATGTGCGCAGTGTGCAGAGTACTCACTCTCGACTCTTGCCTCTATCTCTACCTCTTGCTCTTGGTCGTTGCTCTCTGTGGCGCGCCAACCGCAACTACGACTACAACCACGACCGTCCATTGCGCAGAGCCAAGGTGACCGAGCTGCCAAGCGCGGCCTCAACGTGCGTCGTCCAACGGCCGAGTTCGAGCACCCGATCGTGCGCACGCACCCGGCCACGGGCCGAAAGATTGCTCTTGTCAACGCGGGCTTCACCACGCACATTCCGCAGCTCTCGGCCGTCGAGTCTGGTGCGTGATACTTACCTGTGTGCTTGTGTGCCGGCACGACTGTGTGTGTGCACGCATGTCAGCTATTCGCAAGCGTAGTTCGCTGGCACTGACGCTCGGGTTGCTCCGTGCTCGTTGTGCCGCCGTCTACAGACGCCCGTGCTGCGGTTTCTGTACCAGCACATCGCGCAGGGCCACGAGTTCCAAGTGCGCTACAGCTGGAGCAAGAACGCTGTCGCGATCTGGGACAACCGCGCGACGTTCCACTACGCGACGTTCGACTACCTCCCAGGCAACCGCCACGCTGTGCGCGTGACGACACATGGCGAGCGTCCGTACTCGCCTTTGATCGAGACGCCTGTCGAAGAAGACACGCCGTGATTGCGAGCGAGACTGTCGCCCAACAAGACCGAGACGAGCACACGGCTGGAGGCCGCTCTTGCGCGAGTAGCGCCTGCCAAGAGCGCCAC